>CM076575.1:364709399-365012848 GCA_034641835.2 Pinus albicaulis
CGCACCGCTTATGAGCAAAGGCGGTATTAATCGCGAGGGCGACGATTCCACAAAGTTATCGACACGTGGACGGGTGACTAGTCAAATACCACCCATCCCCCGCTGGTTAAAACTCTGACAAGGGATGGCTAGCGGGATGAAGGCTAGCCGTAGATCTGTGAAAGAGCGATCCGATGGTGGAAAGGACGGATAGATGGCGGAGGTTTAATGCGCGGGCTCGGCGGGGTTTTAAACGCGATTTACATTATTTAAACATCCCGGGGCGTTTTTAATTGGTGAATGAGGTTGGTTATTAACTAACTCAGATAATTAGTTAATCCCGCTATATAATGGAAATAGGGGTTGCGGTGGGTTTTAATCATTGGGGAAATGCCAGGTGGATGAGCCACGTTGGCATAGGAATTTTCCAAAGTTTTGGCTTGAAAATAAAACTCCAGATTTATTATTTTTTGGTATTAAACATATAAACCATATGTTTAAAGCTTTTCGGATATATGCTTTTTATTTTATTATATGGTAAATTAACAAATGTAATCAACTTACCATAGGGGCGGGTTTATAGTATAATGATAAATTTAACCAAAGGGCGTATAGTGGGTTTTTATTTGAATGCGCGGGGAAATAAACACTTTGGTTAAACTTTATAATAGAGGGGTTTTTTGGGTTATTTATAAAAAAAGGAGTTATATACTTAGGATAGGGCATTTTACTAGGGATTTAGTAAATAGAGTTAAAGGTTAATATGAAAAAGGACAAGGAAACTCAAAATATTTTGCACATCTAAGAAAGTGACAACTTTTGAAGTAAATTGCAATATCTTATCTTCAACACTTAAACTTAGAATAGCAAGTTATCATGAGGGATTTTTATGGAATTTTGCATGATTTTCCTAAGTAAAATAGGATTTTACTTAGGACAAGGTTAAAGATGGATGATTATAATGATAAATTATCTCAAGTACTTAGGTCTTTTTGATCATTAGGCCGAGGGTCCGGTCCCTCCAGAAGTCAAGGAAATGCCTTGAGCCCCTTTGATCTCCAAATACCTTAGTACTTTGGGGGAAATTAGTAAAACTTTTGAGGGGAAAGTGATGAGGGAAGTTAATGAGTTTGACTTTGCTTGCTGTGATTTTCCAGTGTATTTCCTGCTTTAGTATTTGTGATGAAAGTAAAGGATCAAAAACAAGTAGAAGCATCATTCATCAGATAACACTTTGCAGCACCATCTACCTACCCTATCTACTGGACACTACCATTTTCTCTTCTTTATTAGGGTGCATTTAGACTTGCAAACCCTTATCAATATTTTCTTTTTACATGATAAATCTATCTATTTCTACCCTTATTACATCCAAGGGCTCAGATTAAACTGTTGAGCACCTTTTATTCATTCTACCTATCTACTTATCTGCCAAGATTAAATTGTTTGGTCAGATATTTATTCTCTAATCTACAACATGAAATTGAAATATGAGTAAGCCAAGTTTAAACAGTTTGACTTATTCATGGATTGTGGCAAAAATTTGGCAAGCTGCACACAATTGCTTTATTACAAAAATGAAATAGTAGTGGCATTTGGATTTGCACACTTTCCTTGGTCTATTTTTTGCTTGGGGTTCATTTCTTTCTCTTTTTTTTTTTTGACCATTTTATTCTTCTTACCCTTTGATTTTTCTTTTAGGGTATACCCTCTTTACATTTTTTTAAATTTTTTGATTTTTTGGTTTTTCAAGGAATATGGAACACCTTTGCTCAAGAAAGAAGGTTTGAACATATTCCATAGTTCAATCAAGACAATCATGAAAAATGAAACCTATTGGTATAGGAGACTAACACTGGCTCCACTTGGGGATGGCTTTTCCTTGTGAAAAGTCAAGAACAACAGGTCAAATGCCTCAAAATTTCTTCAAACTGAAACTATGAAATCTTCCTTCTTCTGGTAGCTTTATTGTACATATGATTGTTACACCATTTTTTGGTCATCTAACCTTTCATCATTAGATGGACCCAAGTACACCATGTAAGACCAGTTTTACCCCAAGTAAAACTGCTTTCACTATGTTAATTAGGAAACCCCAAAAAGAATAATTAATTAAACCATAATTTAATTATTATTCCCAGTCATGTTTAACCCAAAAACAAAGAAATTAATGAGATAAACCCATAGTTATCTTATTATTTTCTAGGATTAATTATTTAAATAATATTCCTTGTTAAATATGACCAAATCAACCACCATTAATCAAATAAATCATTATTTATTTGATTATATCCCAACCACTTCCTAAAAAAGATAAATAAATCATTTATTTATTTATTTTTCACTAATCAAGGGATTTGACCCAAGTCAAACACCCTTTCCCTCCAACAAATAATAATAAAATATTCCATAGAGGTGGATCTAGATTTGGTTAACATTATTTTAATCATGCACGAAGATCTAGAATGACCCAATATTTTGTTATAAATAGGAGGGTTTTCCCCTTCATTCTTCACCTTTTGTGGCATACTAGATCACTCTGGATCTATACACTCGGTCTCATTTTCTGCCATTGTTGCTCCCATTGAGCTCTACCTTCTACATTGGGTTTTCTACATCTACAAGAGAGAAAGCTTAGATCTGAAGTGCTGAGGACTACAAAGAACCCATCCCATTGAGGAGATCTGGATACACCTTCTTGTTTCCTCCCAGGTGCCCTGTAATATAAAAATTCATTCAAAATTGTGTTCTTGTCTTGTCTGTTGGATGCATGGAGCAAACTCTTTACTTTACTGCTTAATGTCTTTCCATTTATAGATCTGTTTGTTGCAGCACTTTAACTACTAATTGCAGATCTGAAGATGTTTTGCAGCCATTATTGTTGTTAGGGCTATTAGTTATGCGTAGCTAAAGTGGTTCTTTTCGTACACTTCGACGAAGAATTCATACTAACAAATGGCGACTCCACACGGGTTTTAAATTACGACCGCTGTCGTTTTTCATATTCCTGCATATCCAGCTACTTCAGGCCCTAGGGCTTCTTTTTTAGCTGCTTAGTTTTTCTCTTTTCATGTCATTTTCTCACATAAAACCCTAAAAACCTAAAATTTCTAACTTCCGTGTGTTTCTGGCCCTATTGCGCAGGTAAGCGACACCAGCCGCACCTGAGACGGCAATTTTTCAGAAAATCTGCCGCCGAAACAGCCGGAACGGGGGGGTCGCACCTTTTGGCCCAAAACCAGCGACCTGGACGCACCTTTTGGCCTGTTTCCTGCGACCTCAACTCAGATCAGGTCAGAACCTGCGACCTGCCTTTTTTCCAGCATTTTTTCTGTAATTTTTCTGGGTTCTGCTGCAGCCTCTGCCAGGGTTTTCCAGCCTCTGTCTCAGCCCGCCTTGACCAAGATCTGATCTGTGTTTACTCATCTAAGTGGGAACCCAGCCCCTTAGGGCTTTAGTACCCTCCACTTTTTGTGGAAGAGTTTCAGCTGTTTCAGCCGTCGGTTTCAGAGCTTCAGCCCCCTCTTTTTCCAGATCTGTTACCTCACTTTCAGATCCTTTGAAATCAGCCTCTTTTCCTTTCAAATCACCTCTTGTCGTTTTGTGTGGACCTCTGCTAAAGGCCTCTGCCTTGCCCTCCCCCCGGTTTTTTGCTGATTTCCCTTTTTCCAACCACCTTGCCTCTGTCTCTTGGCTGTGATCTGCACCCCTTGTCTGCAGCTTTATCCTCCAGATCTCTGTCCCCTTTGACCCTAGATCTGTCGAGCTTCCTTTGTGTGTGTTTCCATAGTTTTCCCTTTCTTTTCAGCATAGTTGTGAGATACCCACCTTCTTGGTTTAGATAGATGCATACGTAGCTGTTATTTTTCTGTTATTTCAGCATTTTATTCTGTTCTCTGTAGGTTTATTTTCAGCTACGTCGCACACTTTTTCTTGCTCTCAAACAACGGAAAGGGTTTAAAAATTAAAATTAATGCACATCACACACTGACCCTAAGTGAAGAAGCGCCTGGTTAACACCGCCTGGCAAAGACTCTAAAATCAATTGTCACTGCACCTTATCTGCCCTTGACGTTACTTGATTCTGTCCCTTTCTGCCCTTGTTGGTTTCCTTCTTCCTGTCATCATTGCACCCCCAAGGCGCCTTTCCCGGCGACTTCTTGGCCTTCACCCTCCGTTTCCGGTTGATCGACCTACTCCACCCCGCCGTCGTCGAGCCAGTCCTCCTCCGACTCCTCTTCTGATTCTTTGGGTTCTCCTTTTCCTTCTAGGTTCTCCCCCTGTCACCTTCACTATGTCTGGTCCAGGGCCTAACGCTAGTGGTGCTCCCGGCCCTAATGCCGGAACTACTACTAGCGGAACCACCACGAGAACTACCTCGACTACACCCTTGCTCCCCTTCTTGGCAGGCCTCAGCCTCCCAGATTTGGACCGGTTGATAAACGACCCTATACATCATGATGCTAGTTGGCCTGCTATGCCGACAAAGCTCCCTTCCGACATCCCAAAGTTTGAAGGTCGTGCTGGAGAAGATCCTTCAAATCATGTTCGATCTTTCCACATGTGGTGTTCATCTACCTCCATTACCAATGACTCTGTTCGTCTTCGACTGTTCCAACGCACGCTTACAGGCGAAGCTTCTAAGTGGTATGTTGATCAGCCCACTTCCTCCCATACCACCTTTGCAACTCTTTCCCGGGCTTTTTTATCTTACTTCCAGCTTCCCCTTCATTATGACACTGGTATCGAACTCTTGACTTCCTTCAAGCAAACCTCTTCGACCCGCCTTTCTACCCATGTCCAGGAATGGCGAAGAAGACGGAGCCTATGTCAATCTCCTCCCTTCGAATACCGTGTCTACATGGACTGGTTCCTTAGATCTCTCTTGTCCCCTATAGGGAAAGATGTCGCATCACATTTTCCTCAAACCGAAGAAGATGCCCTCCAAATGGCGTTAAAGTATGACCTGATCTACGCTCAGACAGGTTATGATCCTACTGTCCTACCTGATCTTCCCACACCCAATGATGCCCATACACCGGGGGCACCTCATGCCGCCAACAGTATCTTTGGACCCATCTCTCATCCATCCGCTCAACCTCACATGAGCTATGGTTTTCCTGGGGGAGGGAGCACCACTTTCTGCACTTCTCCCCCTCCCGGTAGCATGCATCCAGGATACGGCATGCCTCATCCTTTTTCCCAACCTCCTGCTTACCTCAATGTTGCCCAACCTAACCATTACCCTTATCCACAGCCTGGTGCGCCAACTCCTCCAGCATATGCACTTTCGCCTCCCTTGCCTTCTAAACCCCTGCAACAACGCTCCCCGCCCCCTCAAGCGCAGGTGGATGCACAGCAGGGATTCATGGCTACCCAACCACCTGACGGACAGGTGGCCACTCCACCTTCCCCTTCTGGTTCCTCCAATTACCAGATCCTCATGATGAACTCTGATCCGCCTCTAACCTTCGACCTTAACCTTCAAACTCGGTCCTGCCAGTACCCCAAGCCTCCCGCTCAGTCTGCCCCCGAGCCTCCTTCTTCAGGTTCTACAGAGCCTCTTTTGACACCGAGTGGTCCTTTACATATCCCTCAACCCAAAGTTGAGGTTCATACCAAGATTCCTAAGGGACCATTACGTCGAAACGCTGCTTCCGGTCGAGCTGCTCATTCGTATAGCATAGTAGATGATTTGGCGCAATCTCCTGCTGCCATTTCCACACTGGAACTCCTCCAGTCGTGCCCTTCCCAAAATAAGGCTCTACTATCTGCCGTGGGTGCTGTAGATCCTGCTGATGACCAAATGATTGTTTTCGACGCCACTCAATCGGACCATCCTCCTCTCCCTCCTTCCGTCGCCTTCCAAATCCCAGTCAAAATCCGGAACGCCAACGTTTCCCAGTGTATAATTGATGAGGGGGCATCCACCTGTGTGATGTCCGCTTCGGTTTGGAAGCAACTCGGATCTCCTGAGCTGGCCCCTTCCACGATCACCCTTCGAGCGTGGGACGGCCATGCCTCCCAGCCCATTGGCTTATTCCGTAATTGTCCTATCACCCTCGCCGGTAAGACTATTTGACGTTGAAGTCATCGACGCCCCACTAGACTACAACATTCTATTGGGGCGAAGCTACACCTATGCTATGTCTGCTGTCCCATCCACGGTTTTCCGCAAGATGTCTTTCCCCCATAATGGAAAGATAGTCACCATTGACCAGTTGACATATCATGAGCCAAAATCTCAGACCTCACCTGAGACGACCATCTCTTATGTAGCCAACAAGCAAACCGTCGACTCCTTGACCAGTGTCTCCCCCGGCGTTTACAAGGATTCCTCCCTGCTTGGAACTTTTCCTAGTCTCCCCCTTCCTCCTATCTCTGACCCCAGCTCATCGAATGTTTGCATGATGCAATCGTCTCGGGCTGCTCTCAAGCAACCTGCTTCGGCTAGTCAGCAACCTTGCCCTCCGCAACCTGCTCCTAGCCCTTCACCTGCAGTTGGTAGTCATGAGCCTCTTTATCCCCCTGGCATGGTTCCTCCAAGCCTCATCCATTTAGGAGCCGTCCCACCTGGCCATTACCCCTCTGGTCAGATACCGTTCCGAGCTCCCCCACCAGGAGTGTACACGGTACCGGTCATGGCCACCCTCTCTCTTCCTAACTTGACCCTTGGGATTCCCGTTTGGTACCTTGATCCTCCAGCCCCGACCTTGCCTGGTCAACCCAAACCTTATATTTCTTTGACCCCGGTTCAACCGGCCCTCGTGCCTTCTCCCGCTGCATCAGTGCCTCAGTCACCTCAACAGGAACCACCTCCTGTTGCGACCGCTTCGGGTAAGAAGGGCAAAGCTCGCAAGGGGGCATCAAAGGACAAGGCTGCCCCGACAAACCCTGCTCCTCCTCAGCCTCCAAAGCATACCATCCGGGGTGCTTTGTGTGATGTTGTCGGTCACGCCTCCCATACCTGTCCTGAATTAATTCATCTAAAGCCCATGGTTAATGTCACGTTCCCTGAGTCCGCGGTCCCAGAAGCCTCTGTTCCTTCCACAACCGCGGCCAAGAACCCCAAGACTATTCACACCAACCACCCCCGTGCTTGGTGTGATCTCCATGGCCATCACACCCATATTTTTTCCCGCCTCGAGGACTTCCGCACCTCTATTGCCGCGGTCCACCAATTCGAGGCCAAGCGCAATGAGTACACCTCTCCCATATTTGCGCATTCTGCTTCAGCAGAACTACCAGATACGACTGCTCCCATTGACATTCCCCCTCCTAATGTCGAAATGATGGAGCCTTCGTCCAACATTTTCTACCTATCATCATCCATGAGACCCTCGGGGACCATTCCATCTGAATCCTCCCCTGTTGTTTCGCTTGACCTTTCTTCGGCGATCATCTTGGGCTCAACATCGGTAGATCCTTTATCTACTTACTCTTCGGTCACCCCTTGTGACGATGCGCATGTGAACCTCTCTTCTCATGATGATGATTCAGGTCTCTTCACCACGTCCGGTGGTCCTTCTTCCACCAGTAACCCCATCTTTTATAACGATGACGACATTATGGAAGAAATTCCCACCCCTGACTTTATATATTCCCCCTTACATCGAACCCATGTGTTCACACCACATCCACCTTGTGGCCATTACATCGAAACCCAATGTTTGGGTAAGGGGGCACCCACATTTGAGAGACCAAGAGAAGCAATTCTCCATAACTCTCCTAGTGTATCTGATCGTGTTGACTTTAGTACCATTATTCTTCCACATTTAGAAGAACCTCTAAAGTCCCATATCACTTCCGATCACTCTAGGGATGATACCTCCTATCGTTCCCTCCTCTTCCGTCAGCAACCCAGTCTCTTAGACATTATTGTTGACCAACCTCTAGCTTTTCTACAAGAGCATCAGTTCATTATATCCAAATCCTCTTTTTGGGATAGTGACACCAGGTATGCCAACTCGGAAACTTAAAGTCCATTTGATCCCCATATGCAGTACCCAAAGAGATTGGTCATCCTCCATTTCCTTTCTCAAACTGCATAACCATAACAAGAACAAATGGCACACCACATCCTTCAAATGTGTTTAGATTCCCCTTTTTCTAAATACATTTTGGCATGACCACACCATGCTCGGGGGCACCCATGCCCCTCAACCATAACCCTCCTCACCTCGTTTCTAGAGAGGAGGCTGTCTTACCAATCGAGTGTACATCCCTTCCCTTCCTCTGGCTGTTGAACTTCTCCCTGACACCCAACCTCTATAAAAATGACTTATCATGCTTGAGCGTGCCTCTGAATATCGCTGTGTTGCATTGCAAACCATGGAAGCGGCCAAGAAACGCACCAAAAGCTCAATATGACCAAAAAGTCCAGCCTCGTCCTTTTCACGAAGGTGACCTTGTTCTAGTATATGACCAGGCCCATGATGTCCTTGGTCACAGGAAGTTCGACTCATTATGGCTAGGCCCTTACATCATCAGTAAGGAGCTTGGTAAGGGGGCATACCTTTTAGAAGACTTCAAAGGCAATCTTCGCAATGCACTCTATCTTAAGAAATATTACCCTTAGCATTTCCTTTCTGAGATGCGTGTTTTATTTTATGTTAGATAGCCAGCATATTTTTATTTTTATCCTTCGCCAGGACCTATTTTGTCCAAGAAGGGTCACTTCACCTCTCCTTAAAATCGAATTTCCTCACTTACAACACTTGTACTTGGGGCACCATCTTGCCTCCTTACTTGTCCATGTTTGTGACGATTTTCGTCATGAGTCCCCACCTTGCACTCATGCTTTTATGGTCCCCCATTGGGCCTTTTACTGTGTGGCAGCACCATCGAGTCGCTCTTGTTTAGAGCGTCCAAGTTGAGTCATCATCGCATTCATGGAGTCTATCCCGCGTCCCTTTGTCCCCCACTATAGCCCTCCATCCTTCATTGCTTGGTCTCTCTCTTGTGTCGCATATTATGACCTTCAGTCCCACTGTCCCCTATCCCTTACGATATTGTGTCAGTCGCTGCCATGTCATTCATGCCCTTTATGCTCTAACAAGGGAAGTCGTCCATTAGTTACTCAGTCATTTCCACTTCACTATCATCATTAGTGTCAGTCTGTCCGTCGCTCTACTCTTTTCTCTCGTGCCTTAGTTGAGGGTCTGTCATTGCCTCACCTATGGTGGACCTCCTTCTGTCGACATCAGCTCATTCATTCCAGAAGCCAGGTCTAGAGGGCGGTGTACCTTGGTTCCAGCTTCCACTCTTGTTCGGTGCCTCGGATCAGGCAAAGGGATCTCTCCTTGCCCTTTGACTTGATTGTTTCTCCAACTCCTTTCAGCATGATCGAGATCCGTATACTTGATGGTCCAGTGATCCAGCAGCAGCTCTTGATGATTCCCGGGTGTGTGTGAGATGTCTCAACCCTCATGAGGGGGTGGCCCTGCAGGTAGCCCCCCACATGCCCGGATGACCTCTTCCTTGCAGCCTTCGATGCAGCTCCAGATATTTGATGATGTTGGCCATAGCCACTTGCAGCGCCTCTTTGCTTTGCATGTATCAGTCAGATTTTGTGAGCCCTTCCCCATTTACAGGGGGCATTTGGGTTGTATTTGTCTCATGTACTCAGATATTATTGTACTAGTCCTGGCTGTTATCCCAGGCACAGCATGTATGTGAGACTCTTCATTGTATTTTTATCTGGCTCTTGATTATGCCAGCTGTACTCTATCGTTTGGTCCCTGGTTTACTGGACACACTATTCTTTTGTACTTTGTCACGGCGGGCATAGGTATGCCTCCCCCGCCGCCTTCAGCACAGGTACCCTCTCATAAAAAGAGACTTGTTGCACCTGCGAGTCTCGTCTCCTCAGGGTCTAGTCCTTCAGCACACTATCTACCTCACAGTTCTCTCTCTGACACCCCTTTTTGTTCTCTAGTGATTGTGTTCTTACAACGTACTTCGGTCATACGATTTGCTCCTGACACTCGCACGCTGGGGGGCAATCTGTTACACCATTTTTTGGTCATCTAACCTTTCATCATTAGATGGACCCAAGTACACCATGTAAGACCAGTTTTACCCCAAGTAAAACTACTTTCACCATGTTAATTAGGAAACCCCAAAAGGAATAATTAATTAAACCATAATTTAATTATTATTCCCAGTCATGTTTAACCCAAAAACAAAGAAATTAATGAGATAAACCCATAGTTATCTTATTATTTTATAGGAATAATTATTTAATAATATTCCTTGTTAAATATGACCAAATAAACCACCATTAATCAAATAAATCATTATTTATTTGATTATATCCCAACCACTTCCTTAAAAAGATAAATAAATCATTTATTTATTTATTTTTCACTAATCCAGGGATTTGACCCAAGTCAAACACCCTTTCCCTCCAACAAATAATAATAAAATATTCCATAGAGGTGGATCTAGATTTGGTTAACATTATTTTAATCATGCACCAAGATCTAGAATGACCCAATATTTTGTTATAAATAGGAGGGTTTTTCCCTTCATTCTTCACCTTTTGTTGCATACTAGATCACTCTGGATCTATACAGTTGGTCTCATTTTTCTGCCATTTTTCTCCCATTGAGCTCTACCTTCTACATTGGGTTTTCTACATCTACAAGAGAGAGAAAGCTTAGATCTGAAGTGTTGAGGACTACAAAGAACCCATCCCATTGAGGAGATCTGGATACACCTTCTTGTTTCCTCCCAGGTGCCCTGTAATATAAAAATTCATTCAAAATCGTGTTCTTGTCTTGTCTGTTGGATGCATGGAGCAAACTCTTTACTTTACTGCTTAATGTCTTTCCATTTATAGATCTGTTTGTTGCAGCACTTTAACTACTAATTGCAGATCCGAAGATGTTTTGCAGCCATTATTGTTGTTAGGGCTATTAGTTATGCGTAGCTAAAGTGGTTCTTTTTCGTACACTTCGACGAAGAATTCATACTAACAATTTTGGATTTGCACACTTTCCTTGGTCTATTTTTGCTTGGGGTTCATTTCTTTCATTTCTTTTTGACCATTTTATTCTTTTTACCCTTTGATCTTTCTTTTAGGGTATACCCTCTTTACATTTTTTAAATTTTTTGATTTTTTTGGTTTTTCAAGAATATGGAACACCTTTGCTCAAGAAAGAAGGTTTGAACATATTCCATAGTTCAATCAAGACAATCATGAAATATGACACCTATTGGTATAGGAGACTAACACTGGCTCCACTTGGGGATGGCTTTTCCTTGTGAAAAGTCAAGAACAGCAGGTCAGATGCCTCAAAATTTCTTCCAACTGAAACTATGAAATCTTCCTTCTTCTGATGGCTTTATTGTACATATGATAGTGAAACTTTTTGAAGATTAGGGCCTTCACTTCGGGCTTCAACTTCAAGAAGTCACCATCCAATCAAAACTGCATTAGAAAAAAGGATATATTATGTACAAGTTAGAAAAATCAAAACATTCTAGTAAATGGGATCAAAATAATGCTTGAGCATTCGACCATTGACTAGTCCTTCTTGAACTTCTAAATTGTCCAACTCCTTCAAAAAGTATGTGTTGTTTCCCTGGAAGGCATGAATGATATAAGGCCCTTTCCACAAGAAATCAAACTTTCCATGTTTCCCTTTTTCTTCTCTTCTAGAATCCCATCTTAGGACTTTATCACCTAGTTGAAAATCTTCCGCTTTAGTCCTTTTATCAAACATTTTCTTTAGCTTTTCCTACAAGACTTGTGATCTTTGGTATACCTCTTCCCTGGTTTGTTGCAAGTGGATTGTTTGATTAATTCTTCTTTGAATGTCATTTGGCTCCACTTGAGCCTCCTGAAGTAATTTCATAACAAGAATTCCTAAAGATGATGGGAATCTTGCTTCAAGACCATAAACTAACTCATATGGGCTAGTCCCAATTGATTTCTTAGTTGTAAGTCTGTCTGCCCACAATGCATTGGTCAGTTTCTTGTGCCAATTCTTTTTGTTTTCTTCCAATAACTTTTTGATGATATTGATAAGGCTTTTATTGGAGGATTCTGCTAGTCCATTACCCTGAGGGTAATAGGCTGTTGAATGGCCTAGAGTAATATGATATTTATGGCAGAAACTAATCATTTTCTTTGATTTAAATGCAGCAGCATTGTCTGTTATAATCTTTTCTGGACAGCCAAATCTTGAAAGTATATTTGTTTCTAAAAACCCTATGATTATAGAATCATTGGCCTGTCTACATGGGATGGCTTCAATCCATTTAGTGAAGTAGTCTGTGGCAGTTAAAATCCATCTGTGTTGCCCTGAAGAAGGGGGATGAATTTCTCCAATAAAATCTAACCCCCATTGTTGAAAAGGTCTTTCTGTGGAAATTGGTTTTAAAGGAAAAGGTAACAACTTTCTTTTACCTTCAAATATCTGACATTTATGACAAGTTGTTACAAATTTCCTAACATCAGAAAATAAAGTTGGCCAGTAGAAACCAGCTCTTAAGATTTTGTCTGCAGTTGATTTCCAGTAGAGATGTCCTCCACAATCCCCTGCATGAAATTCATTAAGAATTTTATCAGCTTCATCTTTTAAGAGACAATTCAACAAGATTCCTTCATGGTTTTTCCAAAATAGAGTGCTATCTAAAATACAATATTTCAAAGATGTCATTTTTAAAAATCTTCTTTTGGTTCTGGACAACCCTGGAGGAGCTTGCAGGTTTAATAAAACATGAATTATATCAGTGTACCAGGGTGAATCTAAGAAAGCTTGACTGATATGTGGAGTCGCCATCTCCTGATTGTCATCCAGTTCGTTAATGTCTAAGGCTTGGCAATTAGTTTCAGTCATGAGTTGTGCCAAACCTTGACCTTTTATGAGTTTTGTTGGTTTAATCTCAATATCATATTCTAAAATGGTAGCTATCCACTTACCTCTTTTACCTTCAATGCCATCTTGAGTCAAAATGTCTTTAACTACTGCATTAGGCACATAAGCTATCACATGAGAATATAATATGTAAACTCTGAAATCTTTAATTGCTTTTACCAATGCAAAAGCCTGTTTTTCCATAATATTGTATTTTAGAGATGCATCCCTAAGTGCTTTACTAAAAAATGCTATTGGTTTTTCACACCCTTGGTCATCTTTTTGAAGTAAAACAACTGCAACTGTATGTTCAGAAGCAAATGAAAAAATAATAAAATCTCTGTCAAATTTAGGACTGGTCAGAACTGGTGTTCTTGTTAAAGCCATTTTAATTTCTTCGAACGATTGTTTGGCTTCTACAGTCCAGTCAATGCTTGAATCTTTCCTCAACATGTTAGTAAGTAATCTAAGTAACTCTGCTAAAATAGAAATAAACCTTCTTAAGAAATTAATCTTTCCTATGAATGCTTGCAACTCTTTTATGTTTCTAGGATGAGGTATCTGTAAAATTGCTTGTATTCTTTCTGGATCAATCCTAATGCCATCTTTAGAAATGATGTGCCCTAAGAGCTTTCCTTCTTCCAAACCAAATAATGACTTTTTGGGGTTTAAAGAAATCCCATATTTTCTGCACTTTATAAATACTTGCCTTAAATGATCTAAATGTTCTTGATCTGTTTTAGAAAAAACAGTTAAATCATCTAGATAAATAACCATAAAATCATGTATTTCTTTAGCAAAAGCAATATCCATTGCTCTTTGAAATGTAGCTCCTGCATTCTTGAGTCCAAATGGCATTTTGACATATTTAAACGTACCCCATGGTGTAGTGAATGTTGTTTTATCCTGATCATCAGGATGAACCAGAATCTGGTTGTACCCTGAAAATCCATCCAGTAGTGATATTCTCGAAGATCCTACTACCCTTTGCAGAATGTGGTCCATTTTCGGCAGAGGATAATTGTCTTTTAAAGAAACTTTATTCAAATTTCTTAAGTCGACACACAGTCTAATTTCTCCTGTCTTCTTTCTTGTTGGTACCAGGTTAGAAACCCATTCTGAGAATCTGATAGGAGCTATAATCCCTACTTCAAACATCCTTTTGATTTCCTTTTCAATTGAGGGTAATAAAACAGGATTTATTCTTCTAAGCTTTTGTTTAAAAGGTTTCTGATCTGGTTTCAAAGGTATAGTGTGTTGAATGATGGATGTATCATAAGATTTGAGATCTTCATAACTCCAGGCAAAAACATCCTGGAATTCTTTTAATAGTTCAACATATTTAACCTTTTGATCTTTTGGAAGAGATTTGGACAACTTGACCATTTTGGGATTTTCTGGGGTTCCTAAGTTGCACTCTTCCATATCAGCCTTCACAGGTTCCATTTTAGGTCTAAATGGAATATCATTTGAGTCAAACAGATCTTCCAAAGGAGTTAATCCTTTGGGTAATTGATTATCTTTTAAATTGATGATTTCTGTTTCATCTTCTATGATCTCATCAAATTCCATGTGTTTCAAATTTTGCATGTCTTTTTCAGTAAATGTGGTTGGATGCAGCATATGAATTGCATTTTCTCTCGAAATTTCTATTTTTTGTTCTTTTTCTTGATCAAATTCATCAATAGTTATGTCTTCATCTATATTACAGTTAGAAAACTCATTTTGAAGTGTCAAAAAATTATTGATTTGATTGTTATTCACAAATACTTGCCAATTCAAAATATTGTCTGGTATAGCAGGCCTATGTCTAATCTCAGCTGAAAACTGATGATTAGGGTCAAAAGGTAACTTGCATGTGCTAGCAAACATGGCGAGGCTGTGAGCATGCAAATTTTGTTTCCTGGGAATCTTGGCAAGTTGAGCTTGTAAAAATGTGTTGAGAATCTCTACAACTGTCTCTCTGTATTGTTTCAGTCTCGTGTCTTTTGTTGAACATTCTCCTTTAATCTGTTGAATGATTAGTTCGGAGTCTCCTATGATTGATACCCTAATAGCTCCTAACTTCTTGACATGTTTAAGCCCTAATAAAAGAGCTTTGTACTCTGCCATGTTGTTAGTGCATTTGAAATTCAACCTATAAGCATGACCCTCTGCATGATTATTCTCAACATTATGTAACCAAATCCCAGCTCCTGCCCCTAGTCTGTTTACTGAGCCATCAAACTCTAAATGCCATAGAATTTCATGTTCATAATCCTCATCAATTGTTTTAAAGTGTTTCTTGACAGGAGCTAGTTGTTTAGTTTCTTCAGGTATTTCTTGATCATCTGTTGTTTCTTTGTTTTCAGAGATTTCTTCAATTTTAACAGTGGTCTTGTTTATGGTTTCCAATTCCGGAGCTTCTATTTCAGTAGGGAGATCCAACTCAGCATTGTATAAAATAAAAGAATCCATATCAGAATGTACAGAGTAAACAGGGAATTTTTCAGGCTTCTCATGGCTACTGACTAAGTACTTCATCAAGGTTTCTCTATATAACCTTTTAGGCTGACCAAATACTGAAATAGTTGCATATGACATGTCTAGTTGAATAGACCCTCCAAGTTTAGCACCCCACGATCTAGACAATAACATACCATATTTAGGTGGAATATCGGAAACTACTATGTCCATTAAAACAGACTTAGCAGGGTATTGTACCAAAGTAACACACAGATCTTTAATCAAACCTAAACATTTTACCTGACTAGAATCAAATGAAAACAAATCTTTGTACGATCTGGTAATATATAGATTCAATCTTTCCATTACTGCTTTTGGCATCAAATTGTGAGATGCTCCAGAATCAAGCATTGCATTATGGAGTATCTTGTCATGAACATTCATGCTTACATAAAATGGAGGAGTTCCTCCACTTTCTGGTTTGCCATTAACCTCAGGGCCAAAAAGAAGTTTGGGTTGATCATCAAGAATGTTTACTGAATCATCCAATCCAGTAATGTTAATGTTTAGGGACTTGGTAATCTGACTCCTATAGACATCATGTTTAGCCAATTCTGATAAAGGAACATCTATCTTTAGTTTGCCTATTTCAGCCTCTAGATTGAAAGGTTTTTCCGTTTGAGTTTTAGTGTTTTGCACAGTTGGGTTTTCTCTGTTTTTTGGGTCTTCAATGTTTTTCTCTTTTTCATGAATGAAGTTTTGTTTTGAAGATGTTTCTGGACTAACCTCTACTGATTCTTCTACGTTTCCCATAGGAGGAAAAGTATTAGACTGTTGTTTGTTGTTTGGTTGGTTGTCAGAGACATCTTCAATTATTGGATTTGAAGAGTTGGGAGTTATTCTAGACAAAATTTGTACTTGGGGACTGTTTTGTACAGGGGGAATGTTTTGTTTACCTTTGACATTTTGTTTTGCAGTTTTCTGTTTGCTATTCTCTGGCACATCAATCCGTCTACTTCTCAAATTATACTGTTTATGGACCTCATAAATTGCTGTGTCATAGCCTTCCTTGAAATCAAAAGTCTCACCTGAATGAGTTTGGAATGTTTCAAGGATGTGATTCTCTTGATCATCTTGGGATAGGAAGACTTCTGGTTCATTTTTGTCATCTGTTACATTGTTTATTTCTACATCTTCTGTAGGTTCTTCAGAAGTTGAACCTTCAACAAAGTTTTCTTGGAAAGGTGGCCTAATGTTCTGGTCAGGAACATTCTTTCCACTATTTTGATTCAGATTCCTCCTAAAGTTTGGGTTTCTTGCAAAATTCTGATTGTCACTAGAAGACTTTCTTTCAATGGTTTCCACTCTGTCTCCTAATCTTTCCATACCTTTAATGATTACATCCAGCTTCTTTTCAAAAGCTGAAGGTTCTTCATTCATAGGCATTCTTCTTTCTGCCCTAGCTCTGGCTCGTTTTTCAATCAGATTGGCGTCTACACTCACCACTATGCTTTGCATTTCCTCTAATGTTTGAGGAGCTCTTTCCCCGAGGGAATAAGCTATATCAGAGTCAAAACCATCTGGAAATTTAACCAACACAGAGTCAGGTGGGGGTCTTAGGTTTTGAGGAACTGCATTATATGCTTCATTGAATCTTATGATGTAATCTTGTACGGTTTCGTTAGGTCTTCTTCTTAATTTCTCAAATTCTGATAGGATCTGAAGAGGATCCTTTTTCTTCTCCCATCTGTTCAAAAATGCCCTATATAAAGCTTCTAAATCAGCAATACTATTCGGGGCAAGGGCCCTAAACCAAGTTCTAACTTCTCCAGTAAGACTCTGAACGAAAATTCTCATTCGGATATTATCAGTATCAATCTCGTAAAACTCAAAGTAATCAGTCATCCTTTTGGTGTGTTGTTGAGCTGTGTAAGTACCCGATCCATCAAAAGGTGTGATCTTACTTTGATAATCTTGAGGTAAAGCTGGAGGGTTGGCTGGTAACTGTAAAGGGGCATATCGATTAGCCATTGGAAGATAAAGTGGGGTAATAGGAGTTGATGGTCTGGCAGGAGGAGATGGAGGAGTAGAAGGGATGACAGGTGTTTGAAAAGCTTGAGAAACAGTAACTGAACTTGGAGATGCTTCAGTAATTACAGAGATGTTTGAACTTTCTTCAAAGGTTTGTTCAGACTGAATAGAGTTATGTAATTCTCTGTCAAGATGATGAGAAACAAATCTGTATTGCAAATCTTCAAAGAACAATGGATCTGGAACTAATCTGGATAATTCAGTTTCAGAAAAATTCACAAATAAAGATGTTTCAAATCGTGCATCAAAAGGAATGTCATCAATATATATAATTTTCACAGGACAAGATGCAGATCTAGAAAGTGGTCTAGAACTTCTTGTACTCTCCTGACTTCCTCTTTCAGAACTTTCTTGACTTCCTTGTCTTCTAAGAATCCTAGGAATCAGATTTGAATTTTCAAATATTGGTGGTGGATTGGGGTCAGGGTTTGACCTAGTATGTCGAATCCTTTCTGAAGCCAGTTTTCCTAGACTATGTGTTTTTTGAATTTTTGATTTTAATTGAAAGAATAAATACAACTTCTACAAATTCTTTAAGAAATAATGATATGTGATTAAAATTTTCTCAAAGATCTGTTAAACTAGAGAATATGATTGAATATTTTGAAACTAAGATTCAATATATAAGCTAAATCAGAGATAGACTGAAGCAACATTTATTTACTTTTGCAATTGCAGAGCAAAAGCAATTTCAAAGGCTACCTGGCTGATCTTCAGACTCTGTCTATAGCTTATAAGTGAACAATATTAACAAATAAAGATGATTCAGGTCCCCAGTGGAGTCGCCACTATGTTATCACTCAGGTTTTCCTAGAAGTTGTGTAAGAGGAAAGTATACCCAAGGTAACCACAAACCAACCTTTTAGATGCAGAATCTAGCCAATCTGCATCCAGAGAGGGCTCTCTCTTTATGATTTATCTTTGTTCTTGGAAGGTTTTAGGCTAGTTATAGATTCAAGAGTTTTTTTTGGGAAAATGGTGGAATCCACAAACTAAGGGCAAGGTTGAGAGCTTTCAGTCCATTGGGCTATGGAGTCAAAGGATGGCTTTACTGGATTTCTATTCTAAACACAAGATGGTATTACAGGGCAAGATAGCCAGACAGAGAACAATCCTTAAAATTTAAAGTGGATGGGATGATCTTGAAGGGATGAAAGGCAGCTAAGAATCTTTCACCATGTTCAAAAGAAAGAAATGAGATGACTACAAACAAAGAGCAATGAAGAATTCTTTATTATAGTAATCAACAATAATTAAATTAGCAAAGCAAGAGCATTTAAGAATTCATGCTTATAACTAATTTAGAAGAAAACATTACACACTATCCTAGCCCATATTTTGGGGTGACTAAGGATTAATTTACAAGTAGGCAGGAGACAAATGGTCTCGTAGATAGAATAATAAGTAACTGCTGATGTGTTGTTTCCTTTCTTTATGGATGTGCTGGAGGCAAGTGCTGAAAAAGAGCTTGTTGTTGTCTTCTGGAGTAATTTCTTTGCTTGTTTGATACTCTTTGTCTTTACGGATACTCTTTAACCTGTGTAACTGATACTCTTTCATCTGTACTCATTTTTACCATTTACCTAATAGTAAAGATAAATCCTCATCCTGAAAATAACTTTTATAGAATTTCTAATAAGTCTCTCCACCATGAATCATCTGGTATCACAGTCCTTTTGAGTTTTCTCAAAGTCTCATCTGCTTCTGTGAGTTTGTAAAAGGTGGGCTCATTAGGAAATAGATACTTTATCTCATGTTCCAAATGAAATAAATTCCTCACTCTATCATAGATATTTCTCCCTGTTGGTAATGTTGATTGTGGTAAACTAGGAGAACAAGTAGCTGTATTTTGAGCATGAGCATTTACTTTCTTTACATAGGTTTCTAAGTCCATTATTTGATCCTCTGAGAGCATAGGACTTGGTAACCCACTGTCCAACAAAGCTTGAAATTTCTCTCTGAAAATATTGATATCAACCAAAATATCTGTGCACTTCCTTTCTAAATTTTGCATGAAAGTTCTCTTGATGAAAAATCTCTTTATTTCCAAAACTGTGCCTGTCCTGTCATCAATCCCTAACACTGCAAGCTGTTTCTTTGTCCGGGTGTTCAAAAATTGAATAAGCTGATTGGCCTGCTCAGGCCTGCCTCTTAATTCATTTCTGGTTCTGTTTATTTCTTCTTGGGCTATTTTAACCAACTCATTTTGTTCAAAAATAGCTTGAATAGAGGGCCAAATGCCCTTTATTAACTCAATGATGTTACCCCAAAGAATGTCATTTATTTCCTTTAAAGGCTTTTCCAATGAAAGATATTTTTCCAAAGCCTGAACCAATTTTGCTAACCTTTTTATTTCCCTGGTGTTATCAGCAACTGTCTTTTTAGATGTATCATATTTTTCCTCCAATTTTACTAATTGCAATTTCATTGTTTGGAGTTTTGTGACCCTTAGTTGTAGACTTTCCATCTGTTTTATTAATTCATCAGAACTCAAACCAGAAGTGTTTACCTAGGATGGCTGTGTTTGCTGACCTGTTGTTGTAGTACCTATGTTTGATGTCTGCCTGATAGTTTCCTGTTCCTGCAAAGCTTGTTCCAATTCCTTCTCCGTTTCACTTAGTCGCTCAGTCATATTTAGGAGCAACTCCATTATTTCTTCCTGTGAATTCCCTTTTAGAACTTCTTGGGTCTGAGGGTGCCGTGAGGCTGGCAATTTTAGTTGCTTTCTCAGTGCAGCTATGTCATCATCTTTCTTCTTTATTAATGCCTCAATACTTTTAATGTCTTTTGGGTTGTGACCCAAACCAATGATTATGTCTTCTAAAGACTTTATTCTATTATCTTTGGCCTGTGAAGAGGCCTTCTCAATTTGCAATTGTGCAGTTGTGTTATTCAAAGAATCCTGCAGCGTTATAGCTGCCATGGCCTTATTGGTAAGAGTGGAGTATACCATTTCCCCAGTTTGTCTGTGTAGCTCTATCTGGTCCAGAGGATGAATATCCTTTGCCAGAACCTCAAAATTTGTCCTGATGTAGTCAGCTGCAGTAATGGGTTTGGGCACCTTTGACTTAAAGTGACTCATTATCATTTTTCCTTGTGACATGTCAAATGCTGACATTAGCCTTTCTTGATTATGGGGAGCCATTTTCATATATTGATCATATACCTTCATTTTTAATGGATCATTCTTTGCTTTAATATTAACGAAGGTTCTTTTAATATCCCCTGTGTCTGTCTTTGGTGGTCTGAAAGAGGATACCTCAGTACTTAATTGCTTTTGTAAAGCTTTTCCTTTCTGTCCTGTGTTTGTTTCACTAACTGTGCCAGTTAGTTGACTGTCTTCCCTTCCATCATCAAACACTTCATCTATGATTTCCACATCTGGAAGTGGATCTGATTTATGTTTTTTGGATTGATGTACCTGTGAGGTCCCTTTTGGAGGTGTGGTATCTGGAACCTGCCTCTTCTTTCCTATTTCCACATTTAATGGAGTTTGCAACTCTGGAACTTGTGTGTGCTTTGCCTGTGTGGAAGAAACCTGTGATTGTTCAGGTGCTTTGGAAGTTTGTGGTTTCTCTGCCATGACAAAAGTTTCAATGACTTGGATTGCAGGTTCCTTTCCTTTTCCCTTTGATTCTGCTGCAACTGATGAACTGCTTTCCTGTAATGTGTGTTGTAGAGTTGCTGCTGAAGAAGTGCCAATGTAGGGTACCTGCACTTGACCACAAGATTCTAGGTCAAAGTTCTTCTCAACATCTTTCATAATTTTATTCGTTTTGTCAGCTTCACTTTCTTCCTCAACAAGTGTTCCTTCAACCCATTCATCTTGATTGGCATATTGTTCTAGATCAGGAATCTTGTGGTGTATATAAGGGGATGATTTATTCTTTAATCTCTTTTCACAAATAAAACCAAATGGGTCATAAGGAACCCAACGGAAAGATGTTTGGAACTTTCTTTGTAATATATTTTCTGCCTCTCTCTCGACCTCCCTAGAGTTGCAGATGAAAGGACCTAATTGACTTTTGATCCTTAATTGAGCTTTCTTCTTTACATTAAAAAAATGGATCACATCTGAATTGTTCATTTGCCTGAAGTATTCCAAGGCAAAAATCCTCATGGGCACATATCTGGGTAACCTGAATGGATGTAATTCACATCCATAAATTTTGATGACTGTATGGTTTTGATACAAATACCAATCCCCAACTTTATAAGTCCTTGAAAGTTGCAAGGTCTTTTTTATTTCATTACTGAGCCTTGGGGGAGAGATTCCTGTTAACAAAGTTGTTGCAGGATATACAAACTGATCAATGAACTCAGTGTAGGAATAGGGAGAATCAGAGGAAGAATGAATTATGGGGGACCAAAATATGACTGACCTGGGGTTTCCCTTGGCATCAAGTTTTTGAACAGAGAAAGGGAACTTTTCTGACTGATAGTAGATAATGAGATGATAGATGACTGAGGAATATTTAAAAACTTTTTCATCATCTAGCCTCATGAATTGATCATGGATCTTGTTGGCTATGAAGGGGTCAAAGTCATATTTAATCTCAGGAGGTTGCCCAGGAGTAAAAATGGATAGTAAAACCAGTGTTATTTCATCCACATATTCACTGGTATTGAATCCCAAGACAAAAGATATCATATTTATAATGAGCCTTCCTAATGTATTGAAATAATAAAAACCATAGGGAGGAGACCCCTTAGGTTGATGCTCAGGCAACATGAAATTCTGGCACATGGATTTTAGCTTTTCTGGGGTTAACTGCCTAGTCTTCTCAATCAATTCTTCCATAGACAACGGTGCTAGTTCTTGGTCTGGTTCAAAGTGTATCATGGCATTGATAGCCTGGGGAGTAATGGGAAACAGAACACTTTGATCAGGAGCTATTACAACCCTTTGAGTGGGATCGTAGTTTGAATGGCAATAATGGATGATTTCTGGGAAATAAATGACTGAAGGGATGAGATACCTTGGGAGATTGGATTCCCACAACCCTATAAGATCTTGCCGCTTTGAGTATTCGTCTCTGCAGTGACAATAACTCAATAGGGGACTTTCATCAAAATGCAAGTCTTTAATTTGGAAATCTTTATCTACCAAAGGTAAATATTCCAATTCACAGTTAGGGGCATTCAGTGGAGTGATATTCAAAGCTGCCGGGGCCTCCATTTTGGTTCTTGTGGATTCAAAACGGAGGTTTCTGGTTTTCTTCATAGGCCGGGCGCGATTTCTAAAATGAAGGAAATTAACACAAATGCAGTTTCAGGGAGCAATTGCACAGTTTTAAAACCTCTGGGGGAGATCTCAGTGATGAGTTTTAATTATCAATTCAGTAGAAAATAGGGAAAACAGATTTTCTATTGAAGTTTGGGGTGCTGTGAGATAAATACCTGTTTTTGGATGAAAATTAGCTTTTAACAGGTATCAGGCGATGGCAGGAGTGTACTTGAACACAAGTGCAACGGAATCTTGGAGCAAAATCAGATAGCACAGTGAATTTCAATGGAAATTCGAAAATCGTAGCAGAAGGCACTGTTGTTTTCAATAACGAAAATAACGGAAAAAACACGAAAACTGGCTTTATTTACAAGTTAAAGGGTTTTTTATTTTTCCGAGGAGTGATGTCATAGTAGTACATGCTGACGTATGCAGGGTCGGGCGGTAAGTGGTAAGCGGTAAGCGGTGATCCCGCACCGCTTATGAGCAAAGGCGGTATTAACCGCGAGGGCAGCGATTCCACAAAGCTATTGACGCGTGGACGGGTGACTAGTCAAATACCACCCGTCCCCCGCTCGTTAAAATGCTGACAAGGGATGGGTAGCGGGATGAACGCTAGCCGTAGATCTGTGAAAGAGCGATCCGATGGTGGAAAGGACAGATAGATGGCGGAGGTTTTAATGTGCGGGCCCGGCGGGGTTTTAAACGCAATTAACTCTATTTAAACATCCCGGGGGGCATATAATAGGCGGAAAGATATGATTATTAGTTAATTCAGATAATTAACTAATTCCATGGTTATAAAGGAAATAAGGGTCGTGGTGGGGTTAAAAGGTCGAGTGAAAAGCCAGGTGGATGAGCCACGTTGGCGTGGGATTTTCCAAAGTTTAGTTTCGAAAAACTTCAGGTTTTATTTATATTTTGGGTTTAAACATATATATCGTATGTTTAACGTTTTATTTTTCATATATATGTTTTTATTTTATTATATGGTAAATTAAAAAATGTATTTAACTTACCATAGGGGCGGGTTTACAGTATAATGATAAATTTAACCAAAGGGCGTATAGTGGGTTTTTATTTGAATGCGCTGGGAAATAAACACTTTGGTTAAACTTTATAATAGAGGGGTTTTTTGGGTTATTTATACAAAAGGAGTTATATACTTAGGATAGGGTATTTTACTAGGGATTTAGTAAATAGAGTTAAATGTAAATATGGCAAAGGACAAGGAAACTCAAAATATTTTGCACATCTAAGAAAGTGAGAACTTTTGAAGTAAATTGCAATATCTTATCTTCAATACTTAAACTTAGAATAGCAAGTTATCATGAGGAATTTTTATGGAATTTTGCATGATTTTCCTAAGTAAAATGGGATTTTACTTAGGACAAGGTTAAAGATGGATGATTATAATGATGAATTATCTCAAGTACTTAGGTCTTTTTGATCATTAGGCCGAGGGTCCGGTCCCTCCAGAAGTCAAGGAAATGCCTTGAGCCCTTTTGATCTCCAAATACCTTAGTACTTTTGGGGGAAATTAGTAAAACCTTTGAGGGGAAAGTGATGAGGGAAGTTAATGAGTTTGACTTTGCTTGCTGTGATTTTCCAGTGTATTTCCTGCTTTAGTACTTGTGATGAAAGTAAAGGATCAAAAACATGTAGCAACATCATTCATCAGATAACACTTTGCAGCACCATCTACCTACACTATCTACTTAACACTACCATTTTCTCTTCTTTATTAGGGTGCATTTAGGCTTGCAAACCCTTTTCAACCTTTTCTTTTTACATGATAAATCTATCTATTTCTACCCTTATTACATCCAAGGGCTCAGATTAAACTATTGAGCACCTCTTATTAACTCTACCTATCTACTTACCTGCCAAGATTAAACTGTTTGGTCAGATATTTATTCTCTAATCTACAACATAAAATTGAAGTATGATTAAGCCAAGTTTAAACAGTTTGACTTATTCATGAATTGTGGTAAAGGTTGGACAAGCTGCACACAATTGCTTTATTGCAAAAATGAAATAGTAGTGGCATTTGGATTTGCACACTTTCCTTGGTCTATTTTTTGTTTGGGGTTCATTTCTTTCACTTTTTTTGACCATTTTTTCTTACCCTTTGATTTTTCTTTTAGGGTATACCCTCTTTACATTTTTTAAATTTTTTTTGATTTTTTTGGTTTTTCAAGAATATGGAATACCTTTGCTCAAGAAAGAAGGTTTGAACATATTCCATAGTTCAATCAAAACAATCATGAAAAATGAAACCTATTGGTATAGGAGACTAACACTTCTAATGATTATATTTTTGGATTTTGGTTGAAGAAGACTATATCCTTTGACATCTTCATAATATCCAACAAAAATTCATTTTTAACTCTAAGGTTCTAAGGCTTTATGTTTCACATCTGGAATATGGGCCCAAGCATCACTTACACAAACACGAAAGTGACTTCCATCTGTTTTGTTTGAGCTCCAAGATTCTTCTGAAGTTATATTCTTTAAAACCTTAGTAGGAGTGCGATTTACTATGTAATTTACACAGTTAATTACTTTTGCCCAAAAATTGAGACTAAGTCCTTTAGATTGAAGCATATAATTAGCCATTTCTTTTAAGGTGCAATTATTCCTTTTAGCTACACCATTTTGTTGTGGAGTATATGGAACAGTATGTTGCAATTGAATGGAAAGCTCAGTGCAGAAGTTGAAAATTTTGTTGTTAACATATTCTCCTCCATTTTCTGATCTTAACTTGAGAATTTGATGTCTAGATTGCTTCTCAACAAATGCCTTAAAGGCCAAGAACATGTTAAAAACTTCATTCTTGAGTTTTAAGAAGTATACCCAAGTGCATTTGGAAAAACCATTAATGAAAGTTAATAAGTACCTACAACCAGAGAAAGAGACAATAGGAAGTGGAGCAAATAAATCATTATGCACAAAATGCAAAGGGGCTGAAGCGTGCCAAGAGGCACGTTTGTCAAAAATATCCTGATGATTTTTTTTTAGTATAAATTCGTATCAAACACCATATCAGAAAGATACCATAGTAAGACCTGTCACAATATTTTCTTTACTTAGAGTTTGAAGGGAGTGATAGTTTAAGTGACCAAATCGCTCATGCCAAAGTTTGCTCACTTCATCATTATGAGCAATAAAAATGGAGGGAAGACATGATGACCCAAAGTTGTCAAACTTCTACAACCTTGTGGAATCATCAATAATGCTAGTAGCTAAAATATTTCTAGGATATTTAAGGTCCTTGATGACAACATCATGAGGTGAGAATTCTACTATTTTCCCTTCACTTGAATGAGTTATCTGATAAACAGAGAGAAGTTTCCATGACAAGGTAGAAACACATCGTATATCATTAAATTGATGATTACCTAGATGAATGGTTCCAGATCCTTCAACACTAAGAGATCTGTCATCACCAACATAAATATGTCTGGTGTTACAATCATTTAAAAAAGAAATCATGGCTTTATTTTTTGCCATGTGATAAGAAGCTCCAGAAACAATGAGCCACTCATGAGAATGAGAAGAAGAAGACACATTTATTGCACAACCAGATCTTGATGCTTGACAACCAGAAGTAGAAAGTGCCATTCCTGAAGATGAAGGTGCTCCAAATTGATTTTGTTCTTCTTCATTGTTGCTTCTAAGGCTTCCATATTCTTCAAACATTTAGACTCTATATGGCCATCACGATTACAAAAGTTGCAATGTCTATCTGTCTTCTTCCCTTTGCTTTTATTTTCCTTCTCATTTTGATGAGTTGCTTTTTTTAGTTTGCGGCTGAAATTTCTTAGGACCCTTGTTTGGTTTCAGACCCTACTTTTTATGATACTGCTTCTTGGGATTACTTTGATATTATTTCTATTGGGCTGCTAAGGCTTTCTTAGAAGTGTTTCCAGAAGTGATAAGACCAAGGTGTAAGAGTTTTTCTTGTTCTCTTATCAAAGAAGCACAAAAGGCATCAAAATAGGGGTTCTTGTAGGTGGTTCTTGAAGAAATGATGGTTTCTCTAGTGGAATGTAAGGTGGAAAAAAATATAGAGTATGCAGGGCCAAGATTAGAAATGATGCAATAGATTAGGCTACCATCTTCCTTTTTCACCTTACAACCTTCTAAAAGAATTTTAAGGGTCTTCAATTTGGACAAAAAATCTTCAATAGAGGAGAAATTATTGGGGTCCAAAGAAAGCAACTCATTTTCAAGCTAGTGGGCCCTGATTTGATTTTTAATGCCAAATATAGTATTTAGGTTTTCCAGGGCTTCATGAGGGGTGTCAATGTTAGGGATATGAAATCGAAGATCTTGAGCAATGGACATTCCTATCAACCCTTGTTCTTGATCTTGTTTATTTTCCCATTTAGCAACTTTATCATCATCAGAAGGTTTAGTTTCTTGTCATGTGGCTATTATATAAAGCCCTTTACTTCTAAGTATATCTACCATGTGAGGTAGCCATTGGAAATAATTGGTGCCATTAAGAATAATCAAGCATGCACTTTCCATTTTAAAAAAAACTGAAGCTGAGAAAAGCTAAAACTAACTGCTCCAATGGAAAGATCTCAAAAAATTAGGATGATTAAAAAAAAAGAGCTCAAGAAATAGCTTCTCGATGAAGAAGTTATGCCTTTTTTTAAAAACTGAGTTGAAGATGTCAAATAGTTATGGGAACAATTTGAAATTTGATGATGAGGTTCAACTTTTAAAAAAAATCCCGCCCCTTTAACAATTTTTTTTTACAAAAAGAAGCTTGAGAAAGAGACTTTAACCAATGACCTCTATTCTCATAAACTAACTCCTCACCAAGTGAGATAGTAAAAGGATTCTGTAATTGTTTGAAAAGAGGAAGGGGGGGTGTGTGTGCTTTTTCCTGCACAAAAAACACAAAAATTCAAGAAAAAAAACGAAATGCAAGCCTTATGGCAGAATTTTAGATTTTCGGTTAGCCTTGCTAGCAACTATCTATTTTTTCACTGTTTCTGATTTCCTGAGATCACACAAAGACGAGGGGAAAGAGCATACATAGCAAAAAAAATCCCTTCTTCCTGTTTCTAATTTGCAGATATCGCACATAGCACAGAGCAAAGAGCGTACACAGAGAAGAGGGTATAGATCCAGAAAATAAATAAAACCTAAAAACCAAAATAAACAGAGAGAACAAAAATAAGAAGAACTATTAACAAATATAACTATAAAACATATACTTTATACCTCCAGATCTAAACTGACATAGCTTGGGCAACTAGAAACCTTTTCACATGAAACGAAAGGCATTCCTCACTGTAACAGATGCTTCAGACATAACAAATTAGTTCTCCAGGCTTGAAAATATTCAGAAATAGTAGATCTACAAAACGAAAGTCGCATGTAGTCAAACCAGCTCCGGATTTGGATCAACAACAGATGCAACCATCAAAATAGCTCTGATTCCATGTAAGAATTTACAGGGTAAGTTCCTTACATCGAAAACAAAAGGTTACCTCTCACAAACAGATCAAAAATCATTACACCAGTATTATCATGTGGTTGAAACCCTTGAAGAGGGAAACAGTCCATGGCCTGAGCCAACGCAGCCACTTCAGGAAATTTATTAATAAAAATAAAAGTTACATATGTTTCTCTCATAAACGGTTATCTAAAAAATGACCCTTCATGCTCTTGAAATAGAGATCATGGACCAATCGGGTGTTAAGCTATGGATCAAGTGTTATCAATACCGAGGAGAGAGTGAACCGTCGGATCACTACAAATGGTGATCGTCGGATTATAAGCTACAAATGTAAATAGTAAAGAAACACACTTTAATGAACTCTACACTAAACTAAGTTAGTATTAACTATTTCCTATGTGTCGGAATATCCTAACACAGCCACTCTACAAAACCACGACATCTCGCATAGAATCATTTCTGCATATCACCCACAGACGAATAGGTAGGTCGAAAGTACTGATAAAGTCATTAAATCAATTCTCACTAAAACGGTCTCGACACATTGATGAGACTGGGCTACCAGACTGCCAGAGGCCTTGTGGGCTTATGGCACATCTTGGCCTAATACTACTAGACATTCTTTGTACCAACTGGTATTTGGAAAATATCCAATGTTTCCCATAAAATTTTAAATAAAGACTCTTAGAATAGTGCAATAAGTGGGACTAGACTTGACGGAGGCTCAAATTAAAATACTTCAGCAGATAAATGAATTAGATGAAGCTTGGTTGCTTTCTTTACAATGCATCATAATAATTCAAAAGAAACGGGCTAAGTGGCATGAAAACCTTACCAAGAAGAAGACATTTCAAGAAGGAGATTGGACACTCCTCCATGAGTCCAGATTTCAAGACTTCCCAAGCAAACTGCAGACAAGGTGGCTCAGTCCATATGAAATTCAAGAAGTGCATAACAATGACACTCTCACTTTGACCACCATAGATGGGCCTAGCTCTTCTTTCTATGTAAATAGACATTAGGTATGTCTTTATCATAAACCACTCACAGAGGAGACTTTCTTCCAGCAGGTATGTGACGACCCCACCATACAAATTCTAGCTGTAGGGAGCAATGACTTGGTAGCTTTACCTTTGTAAAAACATGTTTTTTTTTTTTTTTTTTTTTTTTTTCAGTTTTGTAAATAATGTATATATTTTCTTACATTTTATTACGATTCCATCACTATACATATATGAATATTCTGGTTCTTTATTCAATTGACTAAAAAATTGCTGTTCAATTGACTGAACAACCGATTTTATTTTTTTCGTGTTTTTGATGTTCAAAAGATTGAATAGCTATAGTTCAATCGACTGAATAGCCACTGTTCAGTCAAAAGAACAAAAAAAAAAATTTTAGTGTTTTTTTTTCTCAAACAATTGAACAAATGTTGTTCAATTGACTGAACGACCGATGTTGTGTAAAAAGAAAAATGGATTTTATTTTTGTGTGCTTTTGTTGTTCAAACGATTGAACAGCTATTGTTCAATCAAATGAACAATCGTTGTTCACTCAAAAGAACAAAATATTTCATTTTTTTGTGTTTTTGATGTTAAAATGATTGAACATCTGTTTTTCAATCAACTAAAGAGTGGTTGCTCAGATAAAAGAATAGAAAATTTTATTTTTGTTCGTTTTTTCTGTTCAAACAGTTGAACAACTATTGCTCAACTGATTAAACAACTGATGTTTGGTCTAAAGAACGACTAATTTTATTTTTTTTGTGTTTTTGTTGTTCAAAGGATTGAAAATTGTTTTTCAATCAGCTGAACATCCATTTTTCGATCAAAAGAACAATAAATTTTATTTTTGTGTGTTTTTGTTGTTCAAACGATTGAAAAACTATTGCTCAATTGAATGAAAAACCATTGTTCAGTCAAAAGAACATTATATTTCATTTTTGTGTCATCTCCTCACACGTTACCTCTCCTCGACCTCGTAACCTCGGCCGAGTCGATGGCGACTTCTTATTAGAGTGTGCTAATGCACCCTTTGGGCCTATTGTCGAGAGTTTGGCAGGCTCACCCTCACCCTCACCATATGAATAGTGAGTTGATGGCAGCCTTGTAGTTCTTCAAGTTGATGGTGAGGGCCCCTCCCCCAAAAGAGAGTTTCTCTTCTCCTTTTGGTTGAGCCCCCTACCAGGTCCTTCCTCGCACATCCCTCACCCTACCTCAGAAAATAGAGAGAGAAATCCCTCGACCTCGTAACCTTGGCCGAATCCCTCACCTTTTTAGGGAAGGTGAGCAAGAAATCGATGGTGGCCCTTTTAGTCGGGTGTGCTAATGCATCCTACAAGACCTCACCTTTTTAGGGAAGGTGAGCAAGAAATCCCTACCATGCCTCACCATATGAATAGTGAGTCCCTACCAGGCCTATTGGGCCTACAGTCGAGCTATGCTTCGTATCCTATTTCTTTACTTCTTTGTCTCCTAACTATATGATGCGATGGCAGCCTTTAGTCAAGAGTTCGACAAGCTCACCCTAGAACACTTACCAAATGAAGCACTTAGTGAGTCGAGAATTCTATAATACACTCCCCACTGATAGTACTTACTGTATGGACACAACCGACAGTATTTAGAGCTAGTAGTGTCCGTAAGGCTAGTAGTACCTACACTACAGACAACCGTATCAAGGAGGCGACTAGGATCCCTCTCATAGGAACACCTCATTTTGTCAAGTTGTGCTTGTTGCGACCTATAAACCTTGTGCATGAATTCCATATCCATACCTTCCAATATATTTTAATAATAATTTGTATATTTATCCACATTATTTTGCAGTTCTTGAATGTCTTGATTATTGATTTTAGCAAATGTAGGACCAAGACACTATTGGCTATGACAAGCTGGCTATGATGGCGACTATGACTAGGGGACTATGACTGGGGCCATGACTATTGGAAATCAACAATGAGAAAAGAAAAGACCTTTACTTTTGTTGCTCAAATGATTGAACAATTGTTGTTCAATCAAATGAACAACCATTGTTCAGTCTAAAGAAAAACGAATTTTATTTTTTTGTGTTTTTGTTGTTCAAACGATTGAACAATTGTTGTTCAATCAACTGAATATCTGTTTTTCAATCAAAAGAATAGCAGGTTTTTATTTTGTGTGTTTTTACTGTTCAAACGATTGAATATTTGTTATTTAATCGATTGAACAACTATTGTTTAGTCAAATGAACAATAAGTTTTATTTTTGTGTATTTTTGTTGTTCAATCGATTGAACAACTGATGTTAGGTCAAATGAAAAACCACCCTTTTGTAATAAGCAGTTGTTTGAATGAATTTTTTTGCCTTTTTCTCGTACATTTTGTCATGGGAATCATATGGTGGATTAGGAATGTGAATCTAAGAAGGAGAAAAATAGTGATATTAATAACAGCTATGATTTTTTTTCTTAAACTTTGATGGGTATCTTTATTTCCGGACATTGATATGATTCAAACTATGTAATGGCTTGTTGGATATCTTTTCTTCAGAGATATTACGAAGAAATTTATCTTAATACAATGTTGGTTTATTCTTTTACACTATAAATGGTTGATCTTCTAGGGTAGGGTGACTTAGGAATAAGTGTATAACCTTCATTGGCATTTATTTTCACTCCTCACACCATCCCTAACTCTTAAGGAGTTAATGAAGCCCCCTCTATTTATGATTCAAAAATATACAAATATGAAACTAATATGCAAATATTCTAGAGAGGATAGGGGGTCTCATCATGAGTCAGCCTACCATGATCATAAGGAGATAACAAGTAACATTCCCATTATGGCCACCACGCCAGGGTAATGACCTTCTAGCCAAAAAATGCCTGAAGGATAGGAGGTCTCATCACGAGCCGACCTTTTTACATTGTTATAACCTCGTGAATGGAACTGTGATTATCTAGTTACCATGTCAACTCAATGGTATCTCTATGAGAATATTTAAATTATATAAACACTAAATAGAGAATTCTAGCTAATTTTTGGGTTAAAAAGCAACGTTGTCGAGGCTATGGATGCCTGCTGGCAGCATGGCTCTGCTTGTGGCATTTGAGTTTCATGTTAAATAGCCAATCATTTTATATTCACTTATTCTTACGAACCCATTCCCAAATGAGAACTTATCATTTGAATAAGCTATATCTTTATAAAAACCATTATGCATGGTAAAAATATATATGAATTAACTTAATTATGTCTGATCACTTAATTCCAGTAGTTGTTACCACTCTTTACATATCATGTTCTGTCACAATTTTCCATCAAAAAAAAAAAAAAATTTGTAATAATTATTTCTCTGTTTTTCCTTTTTAATCATTTTCCCACCATCCTCATGATTTGAGCTGATTTGATTGATTTCTGCCGCATTGTAAGTCGATCTGATTATTATTCTAATGCATTAAATGATACTCAGCATCTTTCTCTTTTTCTGTGCTCTAAGGGCATGCACACCCTTCTCTCATTGGAGGGGAAAAGGTGTTGTCTACTCAACTTAGTGTTCCTAAATTGATGTCATAAATTGTCAACCAGGGCTAGTAAATTGTTGAAGTGAAATGCACTATATGTGCCTAGGTATATTATTCCTACTTTGTTGTGCTTAGTGTTTTTCTAGTGTTTTTGGTTTTGTGTTTTTATGCTAAGAGGAAAAGAACTAAATTGTTGGAAAAGAGAAGTCACTGATCACACTTAAAACAAAATGAAATCTACTCTAAACTATGAATGACACCTAGGAACAGAAAATGCTAATCCACAGATTGTAAATTTGATAAGAAAAGTAACTCATAACATTTAACTCAGTCCAACAGATTTCATTAGAGGTATGTTGGAACAACTAATAAAAGAATTAGTTTTATGTAATGAGGTTCTCTTTAGTAAACAACAACTTAAAATATCACAGAAGAAATCTCATCCGTTGTTAGAAATTTGTTGGAACATTTTGAGAAAAGATTATCTGCAACATAGTAAGGATCCCTATGCTAAAATAACTTGTGACACTAGAATTAACTCATTCTGCAACTCAAAATGTTACTGTTAAGCCTCATTCAAAGGTTAGAAATTTCTTGGAACAACTTGGGAAAAAGGTTGTTTTGTAAAATTATGAGAAATTGCAGAACAATCAAGAACTCAAAATGATATAACTAAATCTTGTTCATATGATAATGATGTGTTAGAAGAAGTTAAGAAAAAGAGCAGCTTATAAAATAATGAGGGTCTTTTAAATCTAATTAACAGTTCTAGAATGCAATTAACTAATAAAACTGAAATGCAATGAACAGAACTGAACTAAAGTGCAATTAACTCAAGAGTACTATAGCTATATCTCATTCACGCATTAGTGATATATTGGAACAACTGATGAGAACAAGATTGAATGTAATATTCAATATAAGTAAATGACATAAGCATGATGAAAGAGGATAAGCTCAGAAAACAGCCTAAGTTAAGAACAAAATAGAGCTAAAGGTCACTTATCTAGAAAATATGCACAAATCCTTTCGGACAGTAGGGGCCCTCTACCATCAGATTGGCACATGAATCCTTAACTCCTTAAAATTTCTTCAGATCATGCATCAAAGTTGTACTTCTTTCATTAAAGGAAAAATGCTCAGAAACAAAGTATCACAGTCTTTGAGAACTAACAACAAAACATCAACTAACTGTTTCTCGGTTCACCAAGTTATTATTATAAGAAAATACATAACTTTCATTGAGTAGAAATAGGCATAGGTGTCTTTTATAATCAAAATCGAACTAGAACTCCTGTTGAGGACTCGTATTTTGCTGAAAACACCTACAGAGTCCTTATCCCTGTAGAAGTCTGCTTCATAATTTTGGCTTTATTCACATGCATAACCTCTTTCAGATTTTTTCTCAACCTTCGTATAGGGCAATGAATGATGTAGGAGAGTTCTGGGATTTAACCATATGCGTTTTTCCCTCAAATGACACCTGTAACCTGTGTGAACATAAATATGGCTACGGAATATGCGACTAGCTATAGAATTGCTGCATTTTGTAGCTAAGTCTGATCAAAAATCACTATGACAACAAAACCACAAAAGTATAATAAGTCAATCATTGCTAGCATTCTTAAAGTGATTTTAATCATTCCTATTGATCTTTTAATCCTATAGCTGATAAAGGACAAATGGAATGAAGTGAAATTTGGTGAAAGGAAAGGACATATTTAGGGCTCAATAGGTGTACATAGGTATACATGATGAGAATGCATGCAAATTAATATTCAAAATCCATTGAAACCTGCCGATTTGAAAAAAAAAATATAATTTCATTTATACCCTTTTTAACAGCTTCAAATTAGTTGCATGTAGTATTGTGCTGTTCTAAACTTATGAATTCGTGAGTAGTGCATGCAGAATTAGAATTCAGCCTCTAGGACACAAAAGTCATGGGTGGAAGATCTATCTACAATGAGCCCACAATACTCCATATTCTAGAATAGGCCTGTGCTATACTGCAGAATGCTGGTTGGCTCTCATATTTGGAAAAACTGTAGGGATTCCACACTGAGATAGCATTAGAATTCTCGCAAAACTTACAGAATGTCCACAAAACTGTGAAAGGAAAAGACATAACAGTATCGTAAATTGTAATAGCTGAGGTTTATGTAATTACCGCAGAGGGAACAAAGTGGAATGATAAGCATGTTGTGCTACATAAACCAGTCGTAGTGTTCCAAGATCCAGGCGAGAATTTGGTACGGAAAGGAAAAGGGATTCACCCTGCGACTTTGAAGGAACCATGGCAAGAACTCGAAATCATAATTTAGAAGTATATAAGATGTGACAGATGTCATGACGTGGTAAAACCCTGGAAACTCAAACTACTAGCAGTACTCAAGCAGAAAATTTCAGTTAATTTTCCATTTTTCTTGAATTATTTGTTGCATGACATATCTAGTCAGGTTAGGAGGGCTAAAAGTCCACACATAGTTATCAACCATAATGGTCTGATAAATCTTATTATCACTCATGTATTAACTAAGAATCAGTTAACTTGGGAAAAATTTGTAAACCCTATTCTAACCCCATTAGAAGAAAACCCAGACAAAAGAGAAATTGACCAGACAAGAAGGGAAATATTAATTCCATGGAAAGCCAGAATAAAACAGAATCGTCTCTTGATGTTGGGTTCATTGAAACGAAGATGCTCTGAGTAATTGAATTCAAGACAAAACACTTCAACCTTGGCCAATGAGGCAGGATCATCCCATATACCTCCTCAAAACACATAAGAAGGAGTTCTAGTAGGATATGATGAGGAAATGACCAGAGTACTAGAAAGTATGAGTGCATTTCTTCAAGAAAGAAACCCCTTCGGTAATTTTGAGGGATAGAGTTGTCTTCTATACTAGATAGCTTTTGCTGGTAGTTCTGGTCACACTGAGATTTTACCATCAAAGGAGGAAATGAAAAATTCAAGGGATTCAACACTCTGTGGTGGTGAATATTTGGAGGAAGAAGATTTTGTAGAAATAACTCCTGAGTTTGAAAATCAGTCACGTGACACCATCCCGTTAGAACAGAGTATTGATATAGGCAAAATTCCCATGGTTCCTGAAGAAAACACCATCCTATTTGACCAGAGTAATGATGTAGGCACAACTCCCATGGTGCTTGAACAAAATGTCATCCCATTGGATCAAAATATTGATACATGAACAACTTATTTAGTGCCTAAAGAGAATATTGTTTTACCATATTATGGCCTAGAAATTGGTACAACTCCCCTTGTGCCTGAAAAGGTACTATGCCCTCTCCTACTGGAAGCCCTAGAAAGAAAAGTAAGTCAGCAAGGGCCAAGTTGAGGAACTTGTGCAAGAAGTACAAAAGGTTGAAAAGAAAAATCAAGTAATTAAGGGAATGGTTAAAAGAGGCAGATAAGGCTTCGAAGCCTAAGAAATAAACAAACATTGCTGAGACTCGACAGAAGTAGAGACACACACTACTGAAGCCAAAACAGAATTAGAAACATAGATAGTGGGAACCCAAATAGAATTGGATACAAAGACAGAGGAAACTTATATAGATGAGACACCTTTTTATACTCCACTGATAAAAGAAGCTGCTATTTAAACACTTCAAGATGAATTGACACAGACCCAACAGGAATTGGTTAACTATAAAAAGGAAGTGGTACCACTACAGGTACATTAGGAGCTACTGGAAAAACTCAATAAAATTACTGCAACTGAAGATGAGACTTTTTCCAACTTCAGAGGTGAACAGGAAAGGTAAAGAGAACACAAGCTCAACTTGAAGAAGCCACAAAGAAAACAAACACTATTTTCTCAATTTACTCAAATGTACTGTCTTGTAGATCACCTGCTACTAAGTATGCTATATTATTATTAGAAATATATCTATTATTAATGGTGAAAGCTATTAGAGCAGGGAAACCCACCGAGTTTAATATACTACAGAATTTGTCCAGTGTTATGGGGAATAGAATGAGAAAGTTAAATGCCTCTTGTGTGAACTATATTTGCACAACTTCTTTTTGGAGGATGAAATAGAGAGTTACCCAAGTCCCTTTATAGGATACATCATCTTTCAAGCATTCATCTCTTTTCATGATAATCAAATCAAGTGGGCTAAAGCTTATAACATTTTTGGAAAAGAGAACATGGTCTAGATCTCTGGGTCAGAGGGGAACCCACTAAACCTCTGCATATCTTCACCAACACAAAATATTTATGAAATAGGAAGGGGATATAGATAAGTTGGGACCACTCCACAAGGATACTGTACAAGCTGGGAGAGAATAATTTTAGGAGATCAGAGAAGATGCCTTGTTAGCAGCTAAGCAAAGATGGGAGGCATCCACCAAGAATGTTAAGAACTGAGATCCTTTTAATTATAAAAATTTTAAAGCAGTTGTTTTTAATTTGTTCACATACAGTAACATTATTTTATGCATGGGTCCTACATGGATAGGGTGTCGCTAAAGGTGTCCTATCATATGCTACCTTCCTTAAGGCTATCACCATAATTATGATCTTCTAGAGGGTCATGAAAATCAGGCTTTTCCAAGAGTTAACATAAACATGGTTTCATATTGTATAAGGAGGAATTTTACCCTACCTATTCCTTGACATTGTTACACCTCAATCATCTCATTTCATGAGGACATGCAATAAGGTAAGTTGGGGAGTATGTTGGGTCATGGAAAAGGTACATTTTACCCTCATGATTAACTTGATTTATTGTTAACTTTCATGTGTTTACCTTCTTTTTTGAGTACTAGGTGTATTTTCCATTTTGACTTCTCTTAGTGCTTTGGAAGTTATATATTTATTGAAATTTTCTTTATATAAAGTCTTTTCATAGTCCAGGATAAATCTATCTGTTATCACACCAACAGATTCCCAAGGCTGAAGAAGGAATCCTAACAGAGGTAACCATAGACCAAGATTTTAACTTGGTAGCTAGCCCTACCAAGTCAGAGAGGGATATCTCCACAAGAAATAGCCTAGGAGGTTGAATGGATTAGGATTTTTAGGATAGGTATGATTTCAGGGGTTTTGATAATTGATTTTGGTCGGGTTGCTGGATGAAAGTATTTTCAAGGGAGCTAGGTCAGGGAAAATGAGATAGGGTTGCAAAAAATCAAAGGGGAAAGGTAGGAATAAGGCTTAGAAATTTAATATGATTGTGATGAGATGGTTTTAAGACTTATAAGGATCTAGGAAGAGCCTGGGAGATGTATTCTTCCTAAACAGGGGAAAATGGACAAATTATGATAACTTTCCCTAAACAAAGCATGAGCAAGCATGTGTTTTTCCTATCAACTTGAAAGAGATCATACAATAGAGATGTAATGAAAATGAAGAAAACACATTCTAACATATGAAACTAAAGGAAAAACAATAATAAACATGATACCACATTTATCGCAAAATATAGCTGCAACTCTTCTTTATTATCTGGCCAAACTGAGTACAATAGTTCCTTGATCAATACAATAGCATCCAAACTAATTCCAACCCTCTCTTAGTGTGAATAAAGGGATTAAATAGACATACGAACAAAATTCACTCATCCTCAGGGGTTGAATCCATGAGGTGAGGAAGAGAACCAAAAAATTCTGAATTGAAAGTTGAAGTGTAGGATGGTCCAAGTGACTCATTCCTAATTACATTCAAAATGATTCATTTAACTTAAGGATAAAATTTTCCTAATGAATCTACCCCAAGCTAACTTATCCACAACATGATTACAATTACCGTGGTCAATGACAGAGGTAAAAAGATCAATTTCTGAGATAAAGTAAAAAATTATAGTGAAAAACCAAAAATATCAGCAAATGGTCATATGTGCCATTTTTCTCTCATATGAGCCCTCGTTGTGTCATATGTTCCCTCCTTGTTCAAGGTTTATTTTGACTAACTTGTAGGTGTAAAAATAAGTCCCAATATGGTTTTTTGGAAAGCCCTTCAAGTATGATTTCTAAATATGCCTCTAGTTTTCAAAATGAAGCTAATTTGACCCCTCAAAATTTCACTCTCCCAAGACTGCTCTGTGCACAACACCTAGGAAAAAATAAGCACAAAAATATGATTTTTAGCTAGTTTTTTCCCTTTTCACCTATAAAATCTGCAAATCAAGGATGGAAAAGTGGTTTTTTGGAATTCATTTGTCCTTAAGAATGCATTGGTGGTCTCCTTTTCCTCAAAAAGTGCCCCAAACATTTGTGCAATGCCTAGGCTACTACGCATATGACCTAATTTTTGTTAGGTCATTTTCTTTGTTAGCCTTTGCCAAAAGGTTTTCCAAATGTTTATTGATCACCATGGCTCCCCATTTTCATCGATCACCATTGCAAGTTGCTTATTTAGGGTTACCTGATCAGCAAGCTCAACCTCTTTTTATTTTCCTAGAGCTACATCTCTTTTCAACCCTCTAGTTCTATGTCTCTTTCTTGGTGCTTGTTCATCTTGTTCATCAAGAAACCCATACTTTTCAATTGTCTCATCTAGCATAACTTTGGCATTTTTTGCCTCCCTTTGAGAAGTGATATAATAAAACTCATGAATGACCTATTTAGTCTTCAATTGCTTATTCTCCTACTCAAGGAAGTTTATGACATACTTGGCCCTTTCAAAATTATTGAGGAGCTCTCTAATCTTGACATCCTTCCCCTTGATGACTGCACTATTGATTTTATCATCTTCATCCTCATCTAGGTCAACAAGCTCAAAAACATGGTCAGCCTCATGGAGGTTTTCATCATGTCTAACTTCTGGCTAAATTTCTTCCTCAATCACATTTTCTTTGCCTTTGTCCACCTATTTTGTTGATGTAGAAGGCATGGCCCCTTCCACTATGTGTGGAGAAAACACATGCTTGTGACCTCTCTGGTAGGTTCCAAGTAATGGCTCAACCTCAACCACATTAGCCCATTTAGGGTCACTAACCTCAATCCTACTAGGTGATCCAATGTCATGATGAGATGGAGATGAAGGAGGTGAAGGGGACTAATTTGATGATGATGAATGTGCTATGGGCTAAGATGGAGGGATGGAAATGGATGGTTGAAATGATGAGGGGACATCTTGTGCATGGTGAGTAGATGGCTCTATGAATATATCATTGGTTATGAAGGTACTCCATGCAATCCTTAGTTGATTAATATGATAGACGACTATGATTTTGATAAGGGAATGATGAAAAATACTTCTCGTTTGATGTTAATAATCCCTTTTCTGGACAATAAATGCCATCGTATCTATGCTCTAGAAAAGGTAGTAGGGTATGTTAAGCATCCTTACCCTAGTGAAATGCATTAAGAGGCAGATATGAGAAGTATAAAGTCTTGAAAATATACCTTCACATAAAAATGATTTCATGATTATCTTCATCATTAGTGCATATATGTCCTAGAGGTAAGAAAAAGGAAAAAAACTATTTTTCTCTTTCTTTTATCTTGGTTTTAGGACAGGCTCAAAGTTTTGTTCCTCCAAATAACTCTTTTTGAACCACTTCTCACCAAAATTTGGGATCCCAGTTGCATCTGAAATGATAGCTGCTGATCTAGTAAAGGTGACACCAACTAAAGTAACTTGGTTGTCGTGGAGTCTAGATATGAAAAGTCTAGTCAACACGGCATGGTGTTGGACCCTCTGAATTCTCTCAGATAACTCATAACAATCAACATGTTTGAAGCATGTCACAACCATTGGAGAAGCCAAGACTTCCCTAGTGCTAATAGGTTCAAGTTTAAGTATTCTTCCCCCTTTATGTGGCCTTCTCACCTCCGTTTCCTCTCCCTCACTGTATGATTTGCTTTCTTCCTCTTCTACCATGGTGTTTTTATCAAATCCCTAAGGAAGTGTGATGACATGGAATATTGGTTTAGGAATGAGGAATTGGAAAGGGAAAATGAAGGAGATGGTGCTAGGGATGTATGAAATGGGGGAGGGGATAAGGAGCGGTAGTATGATGGGATTTATGATTCAAATTTGGGGATTGGGAGCCTAGGTAAATGTATCACCTAGGGCTTAGGGTATTGCGATAAAGGGTTTAGGGGTAAGGGAATTATGTAATATAGGGTTTTGGGAATGGGTATTTCGCAATGTAGGAAGGGTATCAAGGTGTAGGGGAGTGCAAATTAGGAATCGTGAGTGTAAGAGGGAAATAATAGGGTTTTAAATGATTTAAAAAAAAAAAAATTAAATGAATTTCACAACACCAAAAAATGAACTTGAAGGAGGAGAGAATTGATGGAAGACACCTTTACTCACTTGTTGGAGGTCGAAAAAAATTTTTCTGATGTTTTGGATGAAAATTTGGTGAAATTTTCCCTTCTCGACATATGCCCAGCTCCTTAAGGTTGTTCACCCTCGCTGAATTTTTTTTCCCTCGCAGAAGGCTGTGTACAATGCTTGAAGGATTCATGCCCTCTCTGAAGGATATGTGCCCTCTGAAAAGCAGGTGCACAACGCCTTTTTGCAGACCACTTTTGAGGCCTTCCTGATGTCCAAATTGTGCTTAGGATAGATCGTTGGAAATATTATGCTATATAATTTCCAAATATTCCTCTAGTTTGTAAAATTTACTTGATCTGATATGTCGAAGATTGATTCTCCCAAGACTGCAAAAAGTGCAGAATGAGGGTGCAAAAATGAATTGTGATTTTTGAGGCAACTTTGGGAGGCCTTCCTCAAGTCCAACTTGAGATCAAGATAGCTTGTTATAAATATCTTTCTTTATAGTTATCATTTGACACATCAAGCAAGTCATTTCAAGAATCCAGGTAGGAGAAAAATGGATTTTCCCATGGTCACTCTAGAAGTGCAAAAAACCTCTTGTGGTACTTGTATTTTTGAAATTTCTCCCAAACCATGATACCTATTGAAAACCTGAAGGAGTTTTTTCTTTTGGAAAAATGATGGACAAAAACCTCTCTCCCTTTTGTCGAATTGATCTCTGTTTGGTCAGAAACATCGTTTGAAAAAACGTTGGCCCTATGAGTGGCAAATGATTTGACTCTTGGAATGAATTCTTGAAAAATGATGGAGGCATGATGTTTATGAGATGAAATAACCTCATACTTACTGATATGACCTACCTTATGCCTCCTATGCCTAGATGTCTCTGATTCCATAGAAAACCCTAGCCTTGTGGGAGAGGAAATTAGGGTTTAGTGCTTGTGGAAAATGATGATTTGGGCACCCTTGGGAAAAGAAAAATCCCTTTTACATTTGATCAAGTGATGAACTAAAAAATCTTGCACTTTGACATGTGCTTCTTTAGCATGTGGAACTGAGTTGGAAGATTTTGGGAAACTGAGTACTTATTACATTTTAATTGACATAAAATTACATGAATAAAAATAAATTTTCATCTTGGAATGAAAATAACTTTTGAAATCAAAATTACATGATGAAATAAGAATTTCTCTTTACAAATCATATTTTCATAGTGAAGATATGTTATTTCATCACCCTTTACTTGTTTTCCTTATGTAATGGAATGGAGTTTTATTAGACCACGAAAACCCTAGAAAACCTAATGATGACCTTGACAAGACTATACTCCATGGTGGCATATCTCATTGGAAATATTATCATGTATAATTTCGAAATATGCCTTTATTTTTCATAATTGACTTTATTTCAACTAACAAAACTTTATTCTCCCAAGACTGGTCAAAACGTGCAGAATGAGGGTGAAAAAATGAAGTATGATCATTTAGGAGACTCTAGGAGGCCTTCCACAACTCCAAATTGATCTCATAATAGATCATTATAATTCTCTATGTATATAGTTATCATTTGACTCATCAAGAAAGTCATTTGGACACTCTAGCTAGGAGAAAAAAGGATTTTCCCAAGGTCACTCCGAAAGTGTAGAAAACCTCTTATAGCACCTGTATTTTTGACATTTCTCCAAAACCGTGACACCTGTGTAAAAATGGAAGGATATTTTAATTTTTGACCTATTATGGACAAAAACCTCTCTCATTTTTTTCAAATGCATCTCTGTTTGGTTAGAAACACAGTTTCAAGAAAAACCGGCCTGATGACTGGCAAATGATTTGACTCTTCGAATCAATCCTGAGAAATGATGGAGATATAATGTTTATGAGGTGAAATGACCTCATAAATACCGATATGACCTACCTCATGCCTGCTCCGATCGGATGTCTCTGATTCCATATCAAATCCTAGCTAAGTGGGAGAGGAAACTAGGATTTAGTGCTTGTGGAAATTGTGATTTGGGCACCCTTGGGAAAAGAAAAATCCCCTTGACATTTGATCAATTGATGAGCTAAAAACTCTTGCAATTTTACATGTGCTTCTTTGGCATGTGGAACTGAGTTGGCAACTTTTGGGAGACTGTGTACTTATTACATTTGAATTGACATAAAATTACATGAATAAAAATAAAATTGCATCTTGGAATGAAACTCAATTTTGAAATAAAAATTAGATGATGAAATAAGAATTTCTCATTACAAATAATCTTCACATGGTGAAGAGATTTTATTTTATCACCCTTTACTTTCCGGCCTTATGCAATGGAATGGAGTTTTATTGAACCATGAAAACTGTAGAAAATCTAATGATGACCTTAAAAAGACCGGAATCCATGGTGACATGACATGATGAATTGACTTTATGGATGATGTACAGTCAAGAAGGTATGGAAGTGTGCCAGCAAGAAAATTAATTTCAAGGAAGAGTGATTTTTTGGGACTAGGGCTACCATGAGTGACTTTTTTTTTTTGCATTACCTAGTGGAATGATAAAAAAAATCTGAGTGGGACCCCTAATCTGAATATGAAAAGAGTATATTTTGATCACTGATGTCAACATGCAAATACTAAAAATAACATCGGCTCCCACTGGGGATGGTATCTCCTTGGATATTCCAAGAACACCATAGACCAAGTGCTTATCCATTGGGCATGAATTCAAAAGTTAAAGACTAATTGAATACTGAAAACTTGACTTAATAAACTGACTCAAGACTGACTCAAAACAAACTGAAATTGACTGAAAACAAGCTAAAAAAAATGTTCATAATTTAGCTTATTCAACACACCTACTCTAACTGATCCATTCATCACCTGATCAAGTGAAATGAAACAACCAATGCAACCATGTAATAATTTTGGCTGTTTTTTGAATTCTCTGCAAGTTCTTGCTTATGAGAAAGAAGAGAGAACTACTGAAAGGAAACTCCCATGATATCTTGTCAACAGATCGAATCTTAATGAAATTACAAAGCACGAGCCCACCAACTGAGCTCAAGAATGTTGCAAAAGGAACTTCATAGGAATACACATTGATTTCTAGCCCATCTAATTCATTACTTCTCTACTCTAGGTAGTCTTCATACCTTGATTTTAAAATGTTACCAACGTCTGTGCTTTCCTCCCTAGATGACTGCCATCAAGTTGACAATAGGATCCTGAAACTCGTGAATGACTAATTTTTCCTAATGATAAAAAAAAACAATAAAAATGGTCTTCATTACTCTCTTGATATGACTCCAAATCTTGGCATCAACTTTTTAATCAAACTCCTGCTAAATAAGACAATGAAGTCGGTTGTTGGATCAGGTTTATATCAACACTCTTTTCAGGCTCATAGTTAGCTAATGGAGAAGGAATTTTACTGCAGATATCATCCAACACATCAGCTATAGGGTCATGAAAAACTTGAAAAGACTAATGCAGCCTATTTTCCATTGGTTCTAATGACACTACATGCATTTTTACAGGCTGCTCATCCTTTTCTTTAGAGATATTATGAATTTTTTTCTTTAAAAATTGAAAATTTTCAAATCATAATGGTATAGAATCATATTGCATCATTTGATCATATGTTTCAAATTCCAAGCCTTCTTCTGCAATTTGAAATTCAATGGGACTTGATGGCTGCAAATCTAGAGCTAAGGAGGATTGTATGTCGCAAATGATTTCCTCAACTATTTTAGGATAATGTTTATTAGTTATAGTGTTGACCACTCAATTATCTTCTTGCTTATAGTTTTCTCTTATTTTTACAAATGAGGAGAAACACAAGGGTAAGGAGCTTTGATTGAGAATTTCATTATCCTCTTAATTGTCAAGATCAGAAATTAATGACTGGTGATTTCTGATTGCATCAAAGTTTTCTTTGATGAACTGAACTGAAGTAAAACAAGGAGGGAAATATTCTTCACTTACTTCCAAATTTTCTAAAATTTCCTCCTCACTGCCATAAACCACATGTGTGAGCTTATTGTCTTCTTTAAAATGCTAAAAGCATGTTGATGATTGACTTGAAGAGTCCGCCTCTCTTTTAACAACATAATCATCATCATATTTATCATACTTTGGTAAATCATCAAAATGAGTAATGTCATCAAGCATGCATGTAGGATCTACAGATCTCTCCTCTGCAAGCTGATCTATAAAACTATTTTCTTTATTGTCCCTTAATTCATACATAAAGTAATAATTATCAGATCTATGAAAACTCAGATAGGAAGGAAGATGTTTCAGATCAACAACTTTTTTTCATTCAATCAGTGATACATGGTCATCTTGAACAACAATTTCATCTCTCATGGTGATATTTTTCATCATTTCTTCTATGGTACTTACCAAAATGTCGAGCTTCACTTCTGAAGATGTCAAACATTCTTTCTCTATGTTTTCCCTTTATTCTACTTTCAAATTTAAAATTTTGACCAACAAATTAGATTCTACAGCTATTGCACTGTCCTGAATTTTTTCGAGGTTGTAATGCCCCTTTCTCTCAATCAAAATCCCATTTCTGGATCAAAGGCATTCGGGTTGTGTAAGAGGGTTGAACCAAGAGGCGGTTTTATATCAACATGGATTGAATGGTATACTTGATTTAATCTAGTTGAAAATATTTGCACTATTTCTCTCGGTTGCTTTTTCAAATTATCCTATTCTTCTAAAATTAGAAAAGGATTCCTCTTGATCACCCATTTATTAAGAAATATTTTTCACAAATTGATGGAAATAAAAAATACTTGCAACTGGAAAGTTTTTGAGCCATTCCTTGGCTTCACCTTGCAAAGATAGAGCGAACATCCTGATACTAACATCATCTTCATCAACCTCAAAAAGGTCGAGAAAATTTTCAAAACTATGAATTTTTTTCTCAAAAGTGATGTTACCATATTCTCCACCAAACCTGGGAATATATTTGTAACAATTTTCAGGGAAATCGTGGAGTATAATAGGTAAGATGAGTGGTTTGTATCTATCTAGAATTTTACAAGGTGTAGGAGTATGTACAAAAGATATAGGATTAGTGTTTATCTCTTGCGTTTCATTAGCCTGAAAAGGATATGCACAATTTTCAAGTAAGAGGTCTTTATCTTGATCAAAATCAAATGGAAACTCGGTATTTACACTCTTTAAATAGGTGGAATCAAGACTTTGATCATATTTTTCACACCAAAAACTATGGAAAAATTTTAGGATAGTTTCACGAAAAGAAAAGAAGTAATTTACAAGAAATCATATTACATATTGAATACAATTCCACTTTTAATACCTCACCTTTGTGTGAGATTATTCCATTTTTATACTGGCAAGGTCAATCCTCCAGTGGAGTCTTTACATCAAATTGGAGTCTCCAAGTGAATGGTTTAGACTTCATATGCATCTAACCATTGTCCACCATCAACAATCAGATCTAAACTTTGTCGTTCTTTCCAAGGGAATATATTGTCTTCTCAATCCCTGGCAACGGTGCCAAAATGTTATCACTTTGCCAGATTCCCAATGCTGAAGAAGGAATCCCAACAAAGCTAACCACATACCAAGATTTTAACTAGGTAGCGAGTCCTACCAAGTCGAAGAGGGATCTCTCCACAAGACAAAGTGTAGGATGCTGAATGGATTAGGAATTTTAGGCTATGTGTGATTTCAGGGGTTTTGATAATTGATTTTTGTCTGGTTGTTGGATGAATGTATGGTCAAGGGAGCTAAGTTAGGGCAAATGAGATAGGGCTGAAAAATTTAAATGGGCATAGGTAGTCATAAGGCTTATCACTTTAAGATGATTGTGGTGAGATGGTTTTAAGAATGATGAGGAGCTCGGAAGATAATGGGAGATTTATTCCTCCTAAACATAGGAAAATGGACAAATTATGATAGCTTTCCCTAAACAGAGCATGAAAAAGCATGTGTTCTTCCTATCAACTTGAAAGAGATAATACAACAGAGATCTAATGAACATGAATACAACACATTCTAACACATGAAACTTAAGGAAGAAAAATGATAAACATCATACCACATGTATCCCAAAAAGTAGTTGCAACTCTTCTTTATTAACTGGCCAAACTGAGTACAATTGCTCCTTGATCAATACATTAGCATCCAAATTGATTACAAACATTTCTTAGTGTGAAGAAAGGGACTAAATAGACATCAAAACAACATTCACTCATCCTCAAGAGTCGAATCCATGAGGTGAGGAAGAGATCCACAAAATTATGAACTGAAAGCTGAAGTATAGGATGGTCCGAGTGACTCATTCCTATTTACATTCAAACTAATTCATTTTACTTAAGCATACCTTTTACCTAATGAATCTACCCCTGGGTAACTTATCCACAAAATGATTACAATTACCATGCTCAATGACATAGGTAGAAAGATCAATTTCTGATATAAATTCTAAAATTATAGTTAAAAACTAAAAATATCAGCAAATGCTCATATGCACCATTTTTCTATCATATGTGCCCTCGCTGTGTCATATGTGCCCTCCCTGTTCAAGGCTGATTTTCACTAACATGTAATTGTGCAAATCAGGCCCAAGATGGCTTTTTGGAAAGCTCTTCAAGTATTCTTTCTAAATATTCCTCCAATTTTGAAAATGAAGCTGATTTGAGCCCTCAAAATTTCATTCTCCCAAGATTGCTCTGTGTGCAATGCCTAGGCCAAAATAGGGGCAAAAATGTGATTTTTAGCTAGTTTTTTCCCTTTTCACTTGTCAAATATGCAAATCAAGGCTAGAAATGTGGTTTTATGGAATTAATTTGTCCTTATGAATCCATTGGTGGTATCGTTTTCCTCAAAAAGTGCCCCAAACATTTGCACAACACCTAGGGCGTTGCGCATATGACCTAATTTCTGATATGTGCTTGTTTAGAAAAAATTAGAAAAATAAATATTTTTCAAAAAAAATTCAAAATGCATCAAAATTGGTTGAGAGAGTGTTGGTGAGGTGGCTAGGCTTGGAGTGAAGCCTCCGCAAGTATGTCTAACTTTCTTTTCTCCTCCAGCATGGTCAAAGCCTTAACCTTTCCATTAGCTCTTTTGAGCTTGGTCGACATTGCAATTTTTTGCTTTTGAGCATGATGCTTGACCTTCCTTCTTAGTAGGTCATTGTATTTGTTAGCCTTTGCCAAAAGCTTCTCTAAATTCTGATTGGCTCTACCAAGCCATGGCTCCCTATTTTCATTGATCGCCATTGAAAGTTGCTCATTTAGGGTTAACTGATAAGCAAGCTCAACCTCTTTTTGTTTTTCTAGAGCTAGAGTTTTTTTCAACCCTCTAGTTCTAGGTCTCTTTTTTGGTCCTTGTTCATCTTGTTCATCAAGCAACCCATAATTTTCAAGTGTCTCATCTAGCATAACTTTGGTTTTTTCTGCTTCCTTTTGAGAAGTGATATACTTAACCTCATCAATGACCTATTTAGTCTTCAATTTCTTATTCTCCTGCTCAAGGAATTTTATGACATACTTGGCCCTTTCAAGATTAGTCTGGAGCTCTCTAATATTTACATCCTTTCCCTTGATGACTACACTAGTGATTTTAACATCTTCATCCTCATCTAGGTCAACAAGCTCAAAATCATGCTTAGTCTCAAGGAGGTTTTCATCATGTCTAACTTCTGGCTACATTTCTTCCTTAATCACCTTTTCTTTAATTTTTCCACCTGCTTTGTTGAGGTAGAAGGCATGGCCACTTCCACTATGTGTGGAGAAAACACATGCCTATGACCTCTATGGTAGGTTTTTGGCAATGGCTTAACCTCAACCACATTAGCCCACTTAGACTCAATGACCTCAATCCTGCTAGGTGATCTAATGTCATGATGAGATGGAGATGAAAGAGGTGAAGGGGACTAATCTGATGATGATGAATGTGCTATTGGCTAAGATGGAGGGATGGAAGTGGATGACTATGTTGATGAAGGGACATTTTGTGCATGGTGAGCAGATGGCTCTCTGAATATATCATTGGCTATGAAGGTACTCCATGCAATGTTTAGTTGATTGAGATGATAAAGGAGTATGATTTTGATAAGGGAATGATGCAAAAAACTTCTGATTTAATGTTCATACTCCCTTTTCTGGACAATAAATGTCATCTTATCTATGCTCTAGAAAAGGTAGTAGGGTATGTTAAGCATCCTTACCCTAGGGAAATGCATTAAGAGGTGAATATGATAAGTATAAAGTCTTGAAAATCTACCTTCACATGGAAGGTATTTCATGGTTATCTTCATCATTGGTGTATATCTTTCCTAGAGGTAATAAAAAGGAAAGAACCTCTTTTTTCCATTCTTGTATCTTGGTTTTAGGAAAGGCTCAAAGTAATTTTCCTCCAAATCACTCTTTTTGAACCACTTCTCCCCAACATTTGGGATCCGGTGGCAGCTAAAATGATGGAAGTTGATATAGTGAAGCTGACACTAGCTAAAGTAACTTGGTTTTCATGGATTCTAAATGGCATGGTGTTGGAACCTCTGAATTTTCTTATAGAACTTGTTGTAGCTCCTAGAGACAGCCTTGAGTTGTATAAAGACCAGTGCATAGGACATCTTAAATGGAAGGAGAATATGACTCAACTAACTGCAATTGGAAATGTTTGGCTCTCATGTAACTTTTGCTCAGATGAATGGTTTTAATAAGGGTGGAACCAAGACTCCAAAGTTAAACACAACAACTAGGAAAACTGCAGAAACTGAAAACAAACTACAATAATTAAATGCATTAGACAACTCTAAAAAGAATGTTGTAAAGGGGGCCAACTTCTAAAATGAATACACAGTTATCAAGTTATATATGAGCGATGACTATGGCAGAAGATGAAGTAAGATATCAACTATAACTGGGCTTATTCAAGGATAAGAACCCATATATACTGGGTTTATTCAAAGATAAGAATCCATATATCTGGGCAAGTTCAAAGATAAGAATCCATTGTAGTTAATCTCGGAAGAACGATGGAAGAGATATAAAATGAAACAAAGTATCATGTCTGAGCCATATTTGAATTGTTGTAGATGAGTAAATATGAGTATATGCTATCATAAATTCACATTTAAGCATGGGAGCACTCACATTCCAAAGCATTAGATATAAGAATTGTTGAGAGATACGAAATCAACATTTGTATTAAAAAACATGGAGAAGAGTTACAAACTATGAATCATCCAGAGCGGAATTCCCAATTCCAGCAAAACTTGTTATTATTGAGTCCCTACGGGATCTTCAAACATCCACTATAAAAGTTCATACAACATACATATGGAATATTCGAGCTCAGTGAGTTCTTTAGAAAATCTGGAACCTTTTGTTAGTGTTTTTTTCCTGTTTTTATAACCTCTGATTCCTATGCGTGAGAAGATATTTTGGGAAAATATCTTCCCCACATACCTGTATGTTGTTATAGGTCTAAATCAAAAATTAAAATGATGATGAGGTAAAACTTCCTCTCATCATCTTACAACGCAGGACTAAAGCCATTTCTAACTGAAATGTAAACAATTTACTAAACTGAAAGTGAAAACTGCAGGAGTGAAGTAAGGATTTCACCCGAAATGACAAGGCGAAAAGAACATGAGGTAAAAAGGACAAACAGGCCCAGTCATGAATGATCATTGCTCATTGATGAGGCGGAGCCCCTGCTGCTAATGGCGAAGGCAATACCATTAATCGTGGGAGAGCTGGCCTACTGTGCTGGAGAATGAGGTATTGCTAGTAGTGGAAGAGATGGCCTTCTGTGCTGGAGGTTCCTGTAGAATGGCCAATGGTCATGATCCATTGACTTGGACATAGAATTGACCCTCTTCATAATTTTTCTCTACTTCTTGGACATGGAGGATCGTCAACCTCGGCCCTTTCTCACTAGTGTTTGGCTGTGGCAGGGCCTGCAACATTAAGCCACCATTTTAAACCTGCATACGATGATAAACTTGTTATGAAATCCTGCGTTTATGGTTTGACTGCTTCAGATGGCTCAACGAGGGGTTATGGAGTGATGCGGAGGAAGTGTAAATGTAGCAATGGAAGGTAAAACCATGGCGGAGGCGAAAAATAGGGTTTAAATTAAAATATGGCGCAGAAATATGATGGGCGGTTTCACAGGAAACCGCAAGTGTTTTTCACGCATGGTCAAGGTGGTTAGTGGTAATGGGCCGAATGAACACAATACGGCTTGGTGACTGATGCGTGTCCATGGGAAAACTGCCTATTTTGCGTTCAAAATGTACTATGGAGGGGTGTGGGAGAAATGAACACGAAAATTAATGCGGACCATCTGATTTGGGGAAAAAAATGGTGGATATTGAATGGAAGCACGATGAAAAGCCCAACACGGTCGGGTGGGACCAGTGGGATTATATAGGGATTTGTGCTTGTGGAAAATGATGATTTGGGAACCCTTGGGAAAAGAAAACTCCTTTTGACATTTGATCAATTGATGAACTAAAAAATCTTGCACTTTGACATGTGCTTGTTTGGCATGTGGAACTAAGTTGGAAGCTTTCGGGAGACTGAATACTTATTACATTTGAATTGACATAAAATTACATGAGAAAAAGAAAGTTGCATCTTGGGATGAAACTCACTTTTCAAATCAAAATTACATGATGAAATAAGCATTTCTCTTTAGAAATCATCTTCACATGGTGAAGATATCTCAGTTGATCACCCTTTAATTGTTGGCCTTATGCAATGGAATGAAGTTTTATTGGACCATGAAAACCCTAGAAAACCTAATGATGACCTTGAAAAGAATGGTGCGAGGGGAGGGTTGAAAGGCGAATGTGCGATGAAGTGAGGGCTGTTAGATCTTAAGGAACAATGGCAGAGATACGTCAAGAAGAAAGGATGAGCGGGGTAAAGGTAGAGGCGCGCTGGACGTTGGATGAAGATGATCGACGGTGGAGGATGCATCGCGGAATCACACAAAGGCATGAATGGTGCGAGGGGAGGGGTGAAAGGCGAATGCAGTGATGAAGCGATGACCGTATGATTAGGAGGATCGATGGCTTGGATGGTTTCAGAGAACAATAGGCAGAAGGGGCTTGGACAAGAGGAAATCGATAATGCAATGGTGCGAGAGCTGTTGGATTGGGGATGAGATCAACAGTGGATATTATCTCGGAAGATCGGCATATCGGTGAAGAAATACAGAGTGGAAATGGATTACTGCGATGTGCAATGGAGCGAAGACCATTGGATCTGGGAGAGATCAACGGCTAGGATTCCATCAGCAGGGGATGATCATCGGTGGAGAAGGAAAGCTAGAAGGGAAAGGGAAAACCCGATGTGATGCACCGATGCGATGGAGCAATGCGATGGTCATTGGATCTTGGGGAAATGATGGTCCAGATCTTATTAGAGGATTGGCCATCAACGAAACAAAAAATTGGAAGCAGTAACTTGGAAAGAATGATGTGTGATCACCGATGGGCTTAGCGCTTGGTCACGGGGCCCAGTCTCATGGTGAAAAAGGAGCTCGGGCTTAAGCGAAAGGGGCTTAGAGGCCTGATATGTAAAAATGAGCATTTTTAAAGAAAAAAGGTGGATTTTAGCTCGGTGAGGGATGTTATAACAATAGAACTCATAACAACCAACATGTTTGAAGCATGTCACAACCATTGGAGAAGCCAAGAGTTCCCAGTGCTAGTTGGTTCAAGTATGAGTATTCTTCCCCCTTTATGTGGCCTCCTCACCTCTGTTTCCTCTCCCTCACTGTATGATTTGTTTTCTTCCTCTTCTGCCATGGTGTTTTTATCAAAAAACTAGGGAGGTGTGATGATGTGGAATATGGTTTTAGGAATGAGAAATGGGAAAGGGAAAATGAAATAGATGGTGCTAGGTATGTATGAAATGGGGGAGGGGACAGGGAGTGCTAGTATTATGGGATTTATGATGGGGATGTGGGGATTTGGAACTTAGGTAAATTTAGCACCTAGTGCTTATGATATTGGGAAAAAGGGTTTAGGATAAAGGGAATTATGTAATACAAGGTTTTGGGAATGGATATTTTGCAATGCATGAAGGGTATGAAGGTGTAGGGGAGTGAAAATTAGGATTTGTGAGTATAAGAGGGAAATACTAGGGTTTTAAATGATTTTAAACACCAAATCTTAAACAAATTTGACAACAGAAACAAATTAACTATAAGGAGGAGAGAATTGATGGAAGACAACTTTACTCACTTTTTGGAGGTCGACAAAACTTTTGCTGAATTTTTGGAGGAAAATTTGGCGAAATTTGAAGCAATTTTGGCCTTTCTAGACATATGCGCAGCGCCTGAACATTGTGCACCCTTGCTTAATACTATGCGCCCTCGCATACGGCTGTGCACAACACCTAAAGGATTTGTGCCCTCTCTCAAGGATATGCGTCGTCCCAGAAGCAGGTGCACGACACCTTTTTGTAGACCACTTTTGGAGGCCTTCATTGTGTCAAAACTGGGCTCAGGATAGCTCGTTGGAAATATTATCCTATATACTTTTAAATATGCCTTTATTTTGCATAATTTACTTGATTTTTCCTATCAAAAATTGATTCTCCGAAGGCTAGTCAAAACATGCAGAATGAGGGTGCAAAAATGAAGTGTGATCTTTCAGGTAACTTTTGGAGGCCTTCCTCAGCTCCAAATTGAGCTCACGATAGCTCATTGGAAATATATCTTGATATAGTTATCATTTGACTCATCAAGAATTCATTTGGACACTCCAACTATGGGAAAAATCAAGTTTTCCAAGGTCACTCGAGCAGTGCAGAAAACCTCTTGCAGCACTTTTATATTTTACATTTCTCCCAAACCATGATACTTGTGTAAAAAATGAAGGAGGTATTTATTTTCTGACGTATTATGGACACAAACCTCTCTCACTTTTTTCAAATTCATCTCCGTTTGTTCAAAAACATAGTTTGAAGAAAAAATGGCCCTATGAGTGGCAAATGATTTGACTCCTTGAATGGCTTCTTAAAAAATGATGGAGACATGATGTTTATGAGGTGAAATTACTAATATGACCTACCTTATGCCTCCTCTGCTCATATGTATCTGATTCCATAGAAAACCCTAGCTCAATGGGAAAGGAAATTAGGGATTTGTGCTTGTGGAAAATGATGATTTGGGGACCCTTGGGAAAAGACAACTCCCTTTGACATTTGATCAATTGATGAACTAAAAAATCTTGCACTTTGACATGTGCTTGTTTGGCATGTGGAACTAAGTTAAGAGCTTTTGGGAGACTGAGTACTTATTACATTTGAATTGACATAAAATTACATGAGAAAAATAAAGTTGGATCTTGGAATGAAACTCACTTTTGAAATCAAAATTACATGATGGAATAAGCATTTCTCTTTACAAATCATCTTCACATGGTGAAGATATGTTAGTTGATCACCCTTTACTTGTTGGCCTTATGCAATGGAATGAAGTTTTATTGGACCATGAAAACCCTAAAAAACCTAATGATGACCTTGACAAGACTAGACTCCATGGTGGCATGACATGATGAATTGACTTTATGGATGACGTACAGTCAACAAGGTATGGAAGTGTGCCAACAAGAAAATGAATTTTAAGGAAGAGTGATGTTTTTGGACTAGGGCTACCATTAGTGACTAATTTTTTTGCATGACCTAGTGGAATGATAAAAAAATTCAGAGTGGGACCACTAATATGAAAAGAGTATATTTTGATCACTGATGGCAGGATGCAAACACTGAAACTAACACCATCATCAAGATTTCTGCATTCTTGCAACAATATTTTCATAACCATTTCTTCCTTAGTTCATCCTTGGTGATGTCTACCTCGATATCCACTTGGTCCAGAGGATGAGTTTGATCCTCTTTGTCGTTAAACTCTTTTGGGGATTTTATTTTGGCCTTGGAAGATTTTGAATCGGCATTTCTAGGTCATTCTTCACTCAACTGTTCAGCTTCCCTGAAATTGTCTCCTGATTCTTGTAAAATTTCAAATATGTTTTGATTGATTTTCTGCATATGTGGATTATTTTTCTGGTTTGCATGATGTTTGCTGGTTATTTTTTTACTCGTAGCCATCTTGACCCATCGTCCTTCTTTGAGGGGCTCCCTCATCTCTCTGGTTGCCTTCCTTCCCGTTGTTCTAGGTTATTGAGAGGGCATATTTTAAAAAGATGGCCATATTGATGGCATCGTCGACATCTAAAAGGAATATGTTCATAATCAATAAGCGGTTGCCATACGTCCCCTTCATATTTCGGTTCAATTGATTCAGGGAGCGGCTCCAAGAGAATTGCCAATACCTTTTAGTATCTCTGGATCCTAGAAATCCGCAGGTAAAGAAAATAGTCGTACCCACACTGGAGCCGACATGAACTATTCTTCATCTGGATTGTAACATTCCTCCCATTGTCGAAGAAACATACTTGCATTGTAGTAAAAGTACGGTCTTGATTCAAAAATCATTTTTTTGTCTAGAAGGTTTGTAAATATCATTGTATGATATCAATGTGACCTTTTGGTTGCGACTTAAGTTGGATCCATTTTATAATATCTTTTTGACTTGGCCAAATACCTATGAATTTGCAGATTAAGGCATGATCCTTCATATACCCTAGGTATTGGTCTAGCTTATTGGGTAGAATGACAAAGTGAGGCTTCTTTGTGGCTCATGCCAAGTTTTTTCTTGTCATTTAAACTAGAATTTCCTTTACAACAAGTGGTGCAATTTCTAATTTATTGTCTATCATACAACAAAGTTCAAATTTATAAACTCGCGTTCCACTCGCATTAAATGTTCAATGCAAAATTACTTCTGGAATTCATAAACTCATGTGAAATGGCATTGAATGTTCAATGCAAAATTACTTCCGACATAGACAAAAGAAGGAGATAAATTATGTTTTAAACAATGTTCCACCGAGTTTCTCGGAAGGGGCACAAGCAGACAACCCCAAAATTTAGGGAATTTTGGGAGAGTGAGTCATAAAAATTATAAAATTGTAAATTATTCGAAATTTAATATATAATAATAAAAAACAAAATCTGAACATTACGTCAATAACTAAATAGAAAAACTTAATAACTATGAAATGTATATCTAGAAACTAAATATGATCTTAGACTATTATTATTTGGCATTTCTGCATTGTAAATCTAAAAGGAAAATATTAAATTGAATCTATCATTTGACATTATGCAATGTTCCATCTAAATAAATTCATGAGTTGACATGATGAAAGGAACATCTAAATTAAATTAATAAATTCATCATTTGAAAAATTGAAATTATACAATGTATATCAAATTTTCAAAAACTGATAAAAAGTAAGTTGATAATATGACAATGACATTATTATGTTCAAGTCTAAAAAAATGACAATTAGAAGTATTAAAGTAAACATAAATAAATAACACTGAGAAGTATTAAAGTAAAGTATTAAATTAAACATAAATAACACTGAGGAGTAAAATACTAGTAAATTTGTGCTTCATGCTTGATCCAGCTCCAGTAGGCTTAAAAAGGCTTCCATTTCGTTTTCTTCTTGCTTGATTATTCAGTAGCTGGCGAACATATGGGCCTAAGATCGTTGTGCGTCATCCAAAAGCGATTGAAATTTCGTTCCAGTGGAAATGCTACTCTGTGATAGAGATAGTTGCAATTCTAACAGCTTCCAACAGAGCGGTAAAGCGATCAGATTCCAAGTGAGGGGGAAGCCGAAGAGAAGGAGAAGGAGAGGGGTAGGAAGGCAAAGGAGCAGTATGTTTATCAGCTGTCATGGAAGCAAATGTCCTGTGAGGTACAATTGGAGCAATGGGCCGGAAAGGGTTGGAAGGAAAAGCAGAATGGTTCGTTTTAGGCCGCCTAATTCCTTTAGAACGCGGTCTCGCGGCCACAGAAAATCCACCTGCAAAATTTGAATAAAATTCACGCTTTTCCGGGCCCGCTTCCGCTTCCACTTCCACACTATTTGAAGCACTACTGCAATCAACAAATTTAGTTTCATCCTTTCCATATTTTCCTTTTCCTTTTCCTTTTGTCGTTTTAGGTCTTGGTAGCGGCCGCCTTCCAGTGTCCAGAAAACGCTGGACTGCCTTCATGGACCTAAATTGAAGTCCTTTAACTGGGTCGTAGTAAAGCTGCAAATGAAGAATGTGTTTAGTCATTGTTTTCTTTTCTGGGTCGTAGTAAAGCTGCAAATGAAAATGATGCAAGATGGTTGGCTTTCTTCTACCGTTCAAAGCAAAGCAAAGCAAAACAAGAACAACGGGCTCGTAGTAGAGCTGCAAGATGGTTGGCTTTCTTCTACCGTTCAAAGCAAAGCAAAACAAGAACAACACTACCTACCTTATCTGCTTTGCCCGCACTGTAGCCTCCCTTTCTAATTCTCACTTCAGTCGTCCATCCTTTGGGAATTGATATAAAAGGCTTACGTCCAGCTACTTTAAATGAACAAGTCTCCACTCGTCTCAGCTTCACATTTTGAGGGTTGTTGTTCATCATTCTCAGCTTTCCTTTTCTTTTCTGACTCAATTTCACCTGAAATGTGTTTAGTCATTGTTTTCGTGCTCAGGATTTCCATAGTGGACTGGAGGCTCCACTGCAGATGGTATCCGTATACAAATGGATTTACAGTGTTAAAAAGCTTAAAATACTCTATACAGAATGAATGCAAATTTGATTGGAATTTTGAGACCAAGTTAGTCCTTTTATTTTTTTGATTTCGTAATTTACAGAATCTTTAATTCCAGAATTCACGTTACAGAATATTTAATTCCAGAATTTTTGGCATATTTTGAGGGGATTCAAATAGATTACTTTATTGAAAAATAAATATAATTGTATCTTCTTACTTTAAAATTGGTGATAATTATTTTAAATTTTATTAATATTGATAAATAAATATAATTGTATCTTCTTACCTTAAAATGTAAATGCATGAGCATTTTTGGAATTCATGATAATTATTTTAAATTTTATTAATATTGATAAATAAATATAATTGTATCTTTTTACCTTAAAATGTAAATGCATCACCATTTTTGGAATTCGTGATAATTATTTTAAATCTTATTAATATTGATAGATAAAATGTAAATGCATGACCATTTTTGGAATTAGTAATAATTATTTTAAATTTTATTAATATTGATGGATTTTTAGTTGAAATGTTTATTTTTTAAAATAACAGTCAATATTTATTTTCAACAAAAATACTGTTTGAAAATATCAACATAATTATACTTTTATTTTGGAATATATAATATTATTAAAATATGGGATAATTATCTTTCTTTCTTCTTTCTTTTCTTCTTCTTCTTTTTTTTTTTTTTCAGAAGAAAAAAAACGTTGTATATATTAAAAGGTATATATATGACAGTACATATTCTTCATAACATTCTGAGCTGTTATAGAAAACAGCGAGAAAAAACCCCAGATTCCCAAATACATTCTAAATACATTTCAGAAGAGAAGATATTCAAAACTACATGGCCAACAATTACGGGTTATATAATATAGACCCAATCAAATGATATTTTTCATCCTATTGGAAATGATATTTTTCATCGAATTCGATTATACAATTTCAAGCAAGATTGTGATTTTTTGTTGTTTAAAATACATTTTTAAATGCATAAATGGATTTTGCACCTTGAAAAAATCATGAAATAGATTAAATAACTTGGACTCAAATTTTTAAAAATATAAACTAGATTTTCCTTAAAATTAACCAAAATAATAATGTGAAAAAAATTATTTCTTCTATGAGTTAAAATATGCCATTAATAGTTAATCAAATATAATATAAATATTAATATATTTAATTAATTCTTCAATTCTTTAATGTATATTATTAACATAATCATAATAACATGATTTTTCAAATATTAATGATTACCTATGAAATCAACCTTTTATTGTTTAAGATAATCAAAATGACAAATAAATAATGTCATACAAATCTAAATTATAACTAAAAATAAATTTATCATTAAAAATATAAAACTTCAACACTAAATAAAAAAATATAAGTAATTTTTTTCTTTAGATTTATATTAATTTGTTAAATTAAAAAATTGACCGAAACTAATGATCGACGGGATGAAAAAGGTTCACACATGCATGAATAATGTGTGCCATGTGAAAACATCTAGTTTAATTTCTTGAATGGTTTCGCAGACACATCAACTCATGGGGAGAGGGAGTGCTTTGGGGTGAGATAAAGAGACAGAAGAAATGAAGAAAAGAGAAGAAAGGAGAGAGAATGATAGAGAAAAGTATATACTAACGGAGTTGGAGAGTGGAGAAAGAAAAGATATATATTATTTTGAAAAAAAATAATATATTCAATAATTTTTTTGGTAAAATAAGATGAAGGATGAGCCACACTACGTGTTTACCAAAAAAATTTCTTGAACACAAAACTAATATTTCAAGTCAAAACCTATTAGTTAGTAAAATAAAATGTTATGGAATGCAGATGTATCTATAGTTTTGTGGAAAGTCTACATAATTATATGTACAATTTTTATATTATATTATATCTTTATATTATGTTTTTATGTTGGTATGTATGATAATTATTAAAAAAAAAATATCTTTTATTGATATGTTTTATTTTCATAGATGTGCAATTAATTATAATTTTTAGATTATTATAGAAAAACAAAAATAAAAAGTAATATTTCAAATCAAAGTCTATTTTTATTTATTTATTTTAAACCAAATCGAAATCGCAAAATCACAAGATTGCATGCAAAGAATATGGCTTCTACAAAGCCACTCTAAACAATTTGCAATATGGAAGACAATAAAACACTTTAATAAAGGAAAAGGCTATTGCCCGAATGAGATTCCATGAGAAACAAACCAAGGGACCCATTGCCACCACGTAACCAATCGCAAATCCCATATCACGTTTTTATCATTAAAATCGTTAATCCATCCTTCACATATCCTCGATGCGATATACTCCGTCACATCACACTTTCGCTACATGACCACATCTTCCCATTGTTCATTTTCCTTGAAATTGTGATTGTGATATCGCAATTTGTGAAAGGTAGCTAATCAACATTCTAGAAGGGTTAACACAAGAATAATTTATGTGATGTGAAAAGATCTCGTTAAATTTTTTAAATGTTTGCACAGGCACATCAACCCATGCTTTCCCTTAATGTCATAAACTTATATGATTTTAACAGCTCATGCCTCCAAAATGATTTGACCACAAGAGTATTGAATTTATCAATTATCTACGTTTCAAGTTTCATTTTCCCATTATTTCCATTATTACACCACTTTATTATTTGTAAACGATATTGGTCCTTTTCTACTTATCATTCTTGATTGATTGCAGGCAAGTCAAAATAAGCAGAGCTCTTCCGAAATGTCAAAGGCTGCGAAGAAATCCAAAAAACCTATGGCTCCCACAAATCCTACAGCTAATACTAGTGAAGTAACAGAGATGCCCCCCTTATTCACAAACACAATATGCATGTGAGAGAGTGTTTCTTCCTCTTGGAAATCAATGTACAAATTATTTGAATATGAGACACCCCACAAGGTTGAAAGAGAATCTACTTCAGATGCTTCTGACTCTTCAAAAGCTACTATAGAAGAGGGCGCCAACACTTTTCTACACCGGATTTCTACACGCCACAAAATTTTACCTTATACTGATATGGTAAAATGGATAATCAAAAATCTCAATATTGGAGACAAAACTTTCTTGACAAACATAGGAAAAATGATAAGATCTTTCAAAGCTGAAGATTTGAAGAAAATATACCACATTCCAAACTCAGATCAGGTTTACGATAAAGAATTTCTAGCACAATTCACCAAGGAGAATGAACTAAATTCAAACCCCATCAAGCAGTGGAGGAACAACCTAGAAAAGCATAAAAATGATGATAAGGGTATGTAGTCCACTAATTCCCTTGCTAGTCCATATTGCTATATTGCTGCAATGATGTCAAGACTCTTCGACCAACCTGATACCACTAAATTCTCAATTGAATGGATTCCCCTTATGGAAGTGGTTACAAATTCGTATATCATGGACTAGAGAACCATTTTATCCAATAAAATCGCCACCCAAGTTCTTGAATATAGAAAGAATCACTCCATTTCATCCAAAATATTTCCCGCCCATTTTACATGAGTGCTTATATTATAGATATTGTATGTTTTACCTCGTATTTTCCAATGATGGGTTGGAAATGGACTACCCAATAACCTTTTCCCATTCATGTCTATCATATTATTCTATGGGAGTCAAAATATGAAACCTGTTTCTACAAAATCTTCCATGGAGTGATGCTCCCATTATTTCAAGATGTATTTAATGAAAATCCCCTAGATTATCCAAGGAAGCTCAAGCAGACTTCTCCTCCATTTCAAAATGGTTCAGTGAAGAATTTTGTACTTATGTCAGAGTCTTCAGAAGCTTGGCTCGACTACATGTCTTGCCATTTTATGTTCCAGATAAAATTCTCTCAAGAGAAATCGCTTATAACATTGTTGGTAGTGGATTAACTAAGTTTTTGAAGGAAGCAAAGAAAGCTTCATGGCCCTCTTTTAATTTTCACTTTGGTGTCTACGTGTTAGAAAATTACAAGCATGCAAGCTTAGAATTCAATCAAATCCAATGCTTGAAATTTCTTACAATTTTGAATAGGAAATATGAACATAGAGAGAGAGAGAGAGAGAGAGAGAGAGATGAGGAGATAGGGATGGATATAGAGAAGGAGTTGGAGGGGGGGAGATGGAGGGGAGAAGAAATATATAGAGAGTGAGAAGTGGAGAGAGAGATAGGGAGTAACAAGGGAGAGGTGGAGAGAGAGTGTTTATATTTGGAGGTGAGATAAAGAGACAAGGAAGGAGAAATGGAGAGAAGGGGAGAGAGAATGAGAGATAATGATAGAGGGAGGGACATGCTAACAGAGTTGGAGAGAGAGAGAGAGAGAGAGAGACAGAGATAGGGAGACAAAGAGAGAGAGAGAGAGAGAGAGAGAGAGGGAGAGAGATGGGAGTTAAAGGGAGAGAGATGAAGGAAGATAGGGGATGTGAGAGAGTGGAGATAGGGGGGAAAGAGAGATGGAGTTAGAGGGGGAGAGAGTGTGAGGTAAGAATAAATAAATAGATAGAGAGAGTGAGTGATAAGTAAGATGAAGAGAGAGGGAGAGAGGAAAACAGGAGGAAATAGAGCTAAACATGATGGAGAGGGAGAGAGAGAGAAGATATAGATATAGATGGAAGGTGAAGAGAGGGAAGAGAGAGATGGAGAGAGTGGGGGAGGGATATAGAAACACACACACACACACACACACACATATATGGATTGAGATAGCTTGTGTGTTTGGGGGGATGAGATAGAGATACAAAGAAGGAGATATGAATGGAAATATTGATATAGATGGAGGGGGGAGAGAGGGAAGAATATTTATTGCACTGGATGCATTGATTTCAGTGTAGAAGGTGATTTCTCCTCCTATTTGATTACTTTCACTAGATTCATTGATTTTAATGTAGATATCAAGTTATAATGATGTTTGATTGTTTGCACTAGATGCATTGATTTCAATGTAGATGATTTCTAATCATATTTGATTAATTGTACTAAATGCATTGATCTAAGTGTAGATGGTGATTTATAATCCTATTTAATTGTTTGCACTAGATAGGATGGATATAGAGAAGGAGTTGGAGGGGGGGAGAGGGAGAGGAGAAGAAATATATAGAGAGTGAGAAGTCGAGAGAGAGAGAAGGAGTAACAAGGGAGAGGTGGAGAGAGAGTGTGTATATTTGGGGGTGAGATAAAGAGACAGGGAAGGAGAAATGGAGAGAAGGGGAGAGAGAATGAGAGATAATGAGAGAGGGAGGGACATGCTAACATAGTTGGAGAGAGAGAGAGACATAGATAGAGATAGAGAGACAAAGAGAGAGAGAGAGAGGGAGAGAGAGAGAGAGAGAGGGAGAGAGATGGGAGTTAAAGGGAGAGAGATGAAGGAAGATAGAGGACGTGAGAGAGTGAAGATAGGGGGGAAAGAGAGATGGAGTTAGAGGGGGAGAGAGTGCGAGGTAAGAATAAATAAATAGATAGAGAGAGCAAGTGATAAGGAAGATGAAGAGAGAGGGAGAGAGTAAAACAGGAGGAAATAGAGCTAAACACGATGGAGAGGGAGAGAAAGAGAAGATATAGATATAGATGGAAGGTGAAGAGAGGGAAGAGAGAGATGGAGAGAGCGGGGGAGGGATATAGACACACACACACACACACACACACATATGGATTGAGATAGCTTGTGTGTTTGGGGGGATGAGATAGAGATACAAAGAAGGAGATATGAAGGGAAATATTGATATAGATGGAGGGGGGAGAGAGGAAAGAATATTTCTTGCACTAGATGCATTGATTTCAGTGTAGAAGGTGATTTCTCCTCCTATTTGATTACTTTCACTAGATTCATTGATTTTAATGTAGATTTCAAGTTATAATGATGTTTGATTGTTTGCACTAGATGCATTGATTTCAATGTAGATGATTTCTAATCATATTTTATTGCTTGCACTAAATGCATTGAGTTCAGTGTAGATGGTGATTTATAATCCTATTTAATTGCTTGCACTAGATAGGATGGATATAGAGAAGGAGTTGGAGGGGGGGAGAGGGAGAGGAGAAGAAATATATAGAGAATGAGAAGTGGAGAGAGAGATAAGGAGTAACAAGGGAGAGGTGGAGAGAGAGTGTGTATATTTGGGGGTGAGATAAAGAGACAGGGAAGGAGAAATGGAGAGAAGGGGAGAGATAATGAGAGATAATGAGAGAGGGAGGGACATGCTAACATAGTTGGAGAGAGAGAGAGAGACAGAGAGACAAAGAGAGAGAGAGAGAGAGGGAGAGAGAGAGAGAGAGAGAGGCAGAGAGATGGGAGTTAAAGGGAGAGAGATGAAGGAAGACAGAGGACGTGAGAGAGTGGAGATAGGGGGGAAAGAGAGATGGAGTTAGAGGGGGAGAGAGTGTGAGGTAAGAATAAATCAATAGATAGAGAGATCGAGTGATAAGGAAGATGAAGAGAGAGGGAGAGAGGAAAACAGAAGGAAATATAGCTAAACACGATGGAGAGGGAGAAAAAGAGAATATATAGATATAGATGGAAGGTGAAGAGAGGGAAGAGAGAGATGGAGAGAGTGGGGGAGGGATATAGACACACACACACACACACACACACACACACACATATGGATTGAGATAGCTTGTGTGTTTGGGGGGATGAGATAGAGATACAAAGAATGAGATATGAAGGGAAATATTGATATAGATGGAGGGGGGAGAGAGGGAAGAATATTTCTTGCACTAGATGCATTGATTTCAGTGTAGAAGGTGATTTATCCTCCTATTTGATTACTTTCACTAGATTCATTGATTTTAATGTAGATATCAATTTATAATGATGTTTGATTGTTTGCACTAGATGCATTGATTTCAATGTAGATGATTTCTAACCATATTTGATGGCTTGTACTAAATGCATTGATTTCAGTGTAGACGGTGATTTATAATATTATTTAATTATTTTCACTAGATATATTTATTTCAATGTAGATGTTGATCACTAATTATATTTCATTGTTTTCACTAGTCTATGAATTCATTTCAATGTAGATGATTTATAATCATATTCTATTTCTTGCACTAAATACATTGATTTCAGTGTATATGGTGATTTAAAATCCTATTTGATTGCTTGCACTAAATTCATTGATTTCAGTGTAGATGTTGGTTTCTAATCATATTTTCTTAATTGCGCTGTATGCATTGCTGTAATATTCCCAATTGGGAAATGCATCAATATTAAACAATAATGCATAGAAATAACACAAATCATCTAAGTAAGGGCAGGAGGCCAATATGGAGGCTCATTATTTACATATACATCAGCAAAATATATGAATAAGACAGCCCATGAGATGTACAAAAGGAAATAGAAGACTTTTATGGAAGAAAATCCTCAAAATGAGGTGCTAGAACCATGTATTAAGACTGAAAAGAGCTTGGAAATGTTATTTTATTGGCTAAAAATACTGTAGATTACACTTCATATATAGAGAAGATCTGTGTACAAAAAGTTAGATCTATATCAGATCTGTACAATATATAGACTCTTATTCAATTACCCCTTGGGGTTTTCAGCAAAACATGAAGTACAAGGAGTAGAACTGAGATCTAATGCTGCAGATCTACAGAAATATTCAGAAATTCATGGACATACAGATCTAATTTTAAATATAAATTATGATGATCCCAGCCAATGGATCTAAAATGTGAAGGGCATATCCCTAACACATGAAAACCAATCCTCCAAAAAGTGTGCCAAAAGACCCTGCAACAACACCCACACAAATAACAAAGTTCTAGAAGAAATACTGCACTGTAGGCTCTAGAACATGTTTGGCCTGATGCCGAGATCTAAAAATGTAGCTCCAATAATCCAATACTCTCTTGCAAATTGGATAGAAGCCTTCCCCACTAAAAAGAGGCACTAGATTTGCCTAGAGTTGAGTAGATCTATCCTCCACTTGTTGTAGCTTACAAATACAACCAAAATCTCAATAGGATTTGCATTGTAGTTGGAATAAGAACTTGGAAAAATGCATGATAATGGACAAGGAATTGAAACTCTTCCAAGAGGCCTCTCAAGGAAAGAGGTGGGATTCTCGATCAGGAACATCCAGTGCTAAAAATCACTATTCTCTGCTAAACAGCAAGGAGAATAAGAAATGTATAAGCAGACAAAATATTTAGAAATAATATAATCATCAAAAAAATTCTCATGTTGCTATCCTCTTCCTTTTATAAGTTTGAAAGCTTGCAAAACCCTAAACCATCTTAATGGAATAGCTCCTTTCACATGAAACACCTCCAACTAAAACTGTGATGTGCATCATTGATGGCCACTCATCCAAGACAACGCTATTGATTTGGTCATGGTTGACCCAGTCAAAAGATTCAGCCCCTTTCACACTTAAGGGTGCTTATTTAAATAGCGCATATTTAGCCTTGTTCACATGTGGCATTGATTTATTTGTTGTTTGAGGAGTTTTATGATCCTCCTTTACATTTTTATTCATGAAACTTAAAAATGAAACAAAAATGAATATTCCCATTAGCTTGGGCTAATTGGGAATATTACAATCCTCCCCTCCACAATGTTTCCTGTCCTCAAGCAATTGATAAGGTGAGTACTGAAACTCTTCTCCTTCTCCATTGGTGACATCATCATGTGTTAAGATTCCTCCATAAGCCAAGTGTTCACCAATCCAACCCTCCATGAATTGTTCCTCCAAAGTCATCATGAGATGTACATAGTCCATCCCACAAGGATTAAATAACTCAAATGAAACCAACATGGTTGAACCAATGCTCTCCCTAAAACATGTAGCATTTGATACATAGAGATTCTCCATCCTATGTGGTACATACATGCCTCCCATCCTCCCTCCATACATCCCCATAAAAAGTACAAGTATTTCATCAATGTATGGGAGCAAAACTATATAAATACAAACATAAATTTGAGCATGTGGAGGTGGGTCATAGTCCCACATATGGTACCAGTGCAGTGCATCTCCTACCTGCATCAGATTAAGGTATGGTAAGTGGTTTCCCCACCACTTACTTTCTTCCCTTGTTATCTCACTATGGCTGAAAGTGTGAGATATGTTTGGTGCTTTAGGAAAGCACCCATCATGATAGAAAATCTCCCTTTTCTCATCAAGGGAGTGGCCAAATTCAGAAATTTGTGTGGCCCATTGTTGGCCATGACATTTACAAGATGTATTGCTCCTCCTTGGATCCATGGCCTGCATAACCATGGTGAAACAATATATACAATCAGAAAATAAAACATGCTTTACATGATCAGATTCTTCACCAACAATACTCCTCATACAAATCGAGTGGTTCATGGATCTATCTCCTCTCTCAAAAGAAGGAAGAGATGGCTGAAATAAATCCTCCTTAGATTTATGTTGCTGCCCCAACTCTACATAGTTCATGAATTCTTGAAAATGTTGATGTAGTTCTTCTTTCAAGCCTTCCCAATCAAAGCTCCTCATGATGATGTTGTAGATCCTCATGTAATACATATGGCTGAAACAAAACTCTTTGTAAGATCTTTGTAGCAAATTATTCCTGAGCTTGGAGGTTGTAGACAAGAAGATCCTACCATGATGAAAGATGAATCCTAATTAGACTAAATATTCCTCTTCATGCAATTGGTCATCAAGTATCATGCAAGTGTGAAGATGTTTGGAATAATCCACCAATAGTTGGGATTTCCAATATAGATCTAAACTGCTCAACAATGACAGTGATGATGGTGTATCAAAAAAATATCTTTCATGTTGCTGCTCTCCTCCTTGACATTTCCCATGCCAAAGGTGTGTTTCGGAAGGCCATTCCTTCCATTATTCTCCTCCCACGACGTAGAACTAGAAATGAGAGTGGGTGATGATGATAAGGGAAGATGATCTCCCTCCTTCTTGAGCTTACCCAAGACTCCCAACATTGTAGCTTTTTCTTCTAGTGCTCCAATCCCTCTTGGATCTAAGCTTGGAGCAGCATTTTTTGAGGTCTTCCCCAAAAAATATGAATCAGGTGGCCTCCCAGGTGTTTTGCCACTAGATAAGAGCATCCCATGCAGAAATATCATGAACATGATAGATGGGACTGTAAAGTCCTTGCTTCCACTGCAATCCATCTCTGATTTTCTATGTGGAAGTGGTATATGATGGGTATGTGTTTGGTCAATTTAGTGTGTCCTAAATTGCTACATTTAATTTGTCAATCCGGGATTCGTAAGCTGACGAAGTGTGGCGCACTATATGTGCAAGATAACCTATCTCTTACTTTTTTGTCGTTTTTGGATTTTTGTGAAATTCTAAAAGACAAGGATGGAGACAAATATTCAAGACAACAATGTCTTTCTAATGATTTTCCAAACTTCAAAAGAATTTTAAAAACACACAATGACAAAATTAATTCTTCAAAGAAAATGAAATTAAAGAAAATGAAATTGCATCACTACTCTAGTCAAACAAACAATGAAATACTGATCATGAAACTCATTATTCTTGCTGCTGTTCAAACATAAAAGAAACTATGCTGAAAGAAATCCAAAAGTTGCAACAAAGTAAATCTAAATCAAATTACATCAACTTATCTTCTGATCCCTCATCATTAGTCCAGCTATGATTTTCGGAGGTAACCATAAACACCTTGAGTAACCTGATATCTAACTTGTAGAAAGTAAACTAATATCAAACTACACATTCATAATTCAATACCTCACCATCAATCCAGTTGTGGCTTTCGGAGGTAACTGAAGATGTCATGAGCAATTTAATATATCTAACTTGCAGAAAGTAAACTAATATCAAACTACAAATTCATAATTCAATCCCTCACCATCAGTCCAACTGTGGCTTTCGGAGGTAACTGAAGATGTCATGAGCAATTTAATATATCTAACTTGCAGAAAGTAAAATAATATCAAACTACACATTCATAATTCAATCCCTCACCATCAGTCCAGCTGTGGCTTTCGGAGGTAACTGAAGATGTCATGAACAATTTGATATATCTAAATCTAACTACTGAAACAAATGTGCAAGATTGAAATAAACAAGGTAGTACTGAAACTAAACAGAAACTAAGAAAATTAAATTAGCAGCAGAACAATATGAATTCCATGTCATTAGTCAAAAAGTTATGCAAATTCCCGGGCTGTCTATTTATAACCTGAAACAAGAACATTGATCAGTTAACAATAACATAAAACATGAAAGATTATGGACAGAAGCAAGATGTAAAGCATGAAATATTATAAACAGAAATGAAGCATATATACCATGAAAGATGCAATGTATAAACATGTGAATGAATTATGGCACAATGAGCTTAAAGAAATAAAACAAGAACTATACAATAATGCAAAAAACCTCAGCGTGTGCAGGGGCCCTCTACACCAGCCTTGGCAACAGACTTCAAGTACGAATTACGCTTGGAAACAGAGTCTTCTTATATATTAAAATGCAGTCATAACAGAAAGGTGATATTACGGCACAGTGGCAACGTAATTACATTACAGAGCTATCTGAAAGCTAATGGAGACTAATAAAAACTAACTCTTATGCGTATGCAAACGCGTGATTTATAGTGAAGGTGATATAACTAATTTCCTAAAGTTTATGCTGATGGAGAACACGTAAACCATTACGTCCAGAGATCTAGTATCATGGCCGCGTTGAGGAGTAAATCTATGAAGAGTGGATGTTTGAATTCGGCTTATGGAGCCATGTACAGGTGTTGAATTTGTCTCTCGCAATTCAGAAACAGCCATATAAATCTCCACGTGAAGAGAAACAGAGTCCTGTCACCGTGGGACTCTACGGGTGACTTCCACTTGGCCACCTTTGACCGTAGCCTCCTTAGGTGAATTTGCTCGAGCCAATAGGACACGATCCATGTCCACATCATTTCTAACTTGCCCATGTGGCTCGTTTTTCCTGAAGACACCTGTAACATAGAGTTTCACAAAATGGCTGAGGAAAGTTGCAGCAGCTGCGGAAAGTGGCAAGATTCCGCAGCTAAATGAGAAAAATCTAAATCAAATAGCAGACACAAAAATATATTTAAAAACCATTTTAGATGCTCTTTTGCAATTAATATACAATTATATTGACAACTTGGGAGGTTCAGGTGAATGAAAAAGGTCTAGGAAGATGTATAAGAACAATGCAGATTTGAGACTCAACATACCCCCACTGTGAAGGTGTTGCATGTCCTCATGCAACCAAAATTTTGATAATCCTTCTTCAGTTCATATGCCTTGACACTTCAGCCAGTACATCCAGCCCTCTCCTCTTCTTCCTTGGTGCTACCAACATCCTAGGCTTCTTCATTAAGCATCTAAATTTGATATTAACTAGTGCTCTGCTTAACTTCTGGCATTTCTTTTTAAATTTCTTGTTCTTCTTCTTCCATATTCCCAGATGTAGCATGGTATTATCATGAATGATTTTGTCCAATTTACTCTGTTCCTTCAATGTCTCATTTTCATTTTTAATGTGTTTATTTAAAAGCTCTAGCTCAAAGACTTCATGTTTCAGTGATTGGACTAAATCATCTTGTACTGTGTGCGGCTGAATGGACGAAGTACTGGGACCTGTAGCTGCTTTTTCTAAAGATTATATATAATTATATACTTCCTGCTGCTTGGGGTCTATATCAGGTGTCATTTTTATTGGGCTTTCCCCAAAATGCCGTGAAGGAGAGTTATCTTCAAAATCTGGCTGAGAAGGGCTCACATCAACATCTTGCTGAGAATGGGATGGACTATGTTCAATGTATGACTGAGAATGAAATGAACGAGGTTCACTAACTGACTGAGAGTGAGATGGACTATGGTTAGCTGGGGACTGTTCAGATGTTTCTTCTCCCAAATCGATGAAATGGGGTCCTTTCATTTTCGTTTTCCTCAATTTACCCTTAAGTCTGGAACTTCTTCTCACACGCTGTGGACCACTATCTTTTTGCTTTTTTTCCCTTTCTCTTTCTTCTTGTCTATAGATAACTATTCTTGAAGGTGAACCAATCTCTCAGATAACACTTGATGATCTTCTTCTTCGGAAGAAGGAGTTTGATGTATAGCCTCAATAGTTTTTCTCTCTTTTAATGTTATTGGCTTTTTACCCTTAGTTTCTTTCTTCTTCCTCTTTGACAGTCTCTCTTCCCTATCAATTCTTTCAATTGTAGTAATAGGAGTATTTTGAATTTCATCATTTGTTCTCTTTCTCCTACTCCTTCTTGATGTGTTACCTTCAGGAATTTCTTGAGTAGGAGTACTTTGAGTTTCATCATTTGTTCTTTTTCTCCTACTCCTTCTTGATGTGCTACCTTCAGGAATTTCCTGAGGTTCCTCAAAGAAATTTCTAATAAAAAATTGTTCCCATGTGTCTTTCTTCTCCTTTAACTCTTTTTCAATCAAAATTTTTACAAGACCGTGGTGATATAGATGTGGTTCTACATCTCCTAAATTTTTCTGAACAGTCACATACATCTTCTTCAAACTATTTAATAGAAAATATGGGAGATTGAGAGTTTGATTATCTAGAAAATTCATCAGCAATCTGGTATGGTACATATACATGGACCCAAAACAGCCTTCACAGGTAATGAATTTTTGAACAACCAGCAGCAAAGTAGCCCATTCCTCTTTCAAAGCATGAACAGGAATTCCTCTTTTAAAAATAGTTATGTCCATACCTTGGTTTCGTAAGATTATTCTCCAGGATTCATCACTAATGCTTTTATTATTAAACCAATGCTCACCCTCTTCAGGAAGTTCCGTGGCAGTTGCTATAGATGCCTCGTTCACCGCAAACTTAAGGTCTCCAATCTTGACTTCCAGGCCATTGAACGACCTTGCAAATGCTTTTGTCACTTCTTTATGATAGCCTCTGAAATTTTGGATAAACCGCAGCCACTTTGCTTTCTTCAATATATCCCTGACTTGAGGATATACCTCCATGAATTTAGGTCCTTCTGGTTCTCTTCTTAGCAATTTACGCATCCTTCTTTCTGCTCTTCAAAAATTTGCCTGCGTGAGGGTTCAATGGAAGTAGAATGGCTGAATGCATAGAACTAAGCATAATGACTGTAGGTAGATATCAGAGAGTGGGTATACAGGCTATAGTGTAACAAAGAACGAAATGGAGTGAGGCGGAACAGAGAGGGGTTTCGTGAGCATGATAGAGATACGGCTGTGAGATTAACAGAACAATAGGAGGAGTATAACACATCCGACAGTGTTTTGAAATTTGGTGGCTACAAAATAAATGTAAGCATGTTTAAACAACGGCTATAGATTTTATGCGGCTGAAAGAGCCCGTGGTCAAATCAACTACGTCTCATTGTCACTGGTGGAATATCAGAGTATGAGTGAAGATCGGGGGTTTAATTATGGAACCGTTTGAGAATGAATGCGGGAGGATCATATGGAGATCGTGAAAGGGTTACAGAATTTGTCAATATAATCATTGCACATAATGGATGGAGCTTATGGTTTAGAACTATATAAAAATGTGTTTTCAATGCTATTTGAAATGAATTTTACTCATACCTTGGAATCTTTGCCTTTTTCCTTGGTCTTCAATTTTTTGCTCCTCATTGATATCTTGAATGCTCCATGTCTTCATTTTTGGTCCTCATACCTGAATTTTATTTCATGATTATGGAAATAACATTTGGCTGTACATTCTTTTGAAAACAGAGTGGTAGCTGCATAATCTGCTTTTGGCTGCGGAAACTGGTGTCAGCTGCGGAAACAGATGTCAGCTGCGGAAACTGACACAGCTATTATTTTGGTGAATGGAAATGAACGGATGACAAATGACTAGATGGAAATGGTCATGAAAAAGAATTTTATTGGTGAAAATGGAATGAAATAGATAAAATGGAGTGGAATGGAGTGAAATGAAGTGAAATTAAGTGGAATGAAGTGGAATGGAATGGAGTGGGTGGTCACAAAACTTGTGAAATGAAAGAGAGATTTTTTTTTGGAAAATATAGTGTTAGGTGTTCTTGATTTTCACCCTATATTTTCTGTATAAGACTGCCAATCAATGATTGGTTTTTAGGCTTATACAATTTTTTTTTTATTTTTTATTTTTAACTGAAAATAACAAAAGCTAGGTTGGTGGAGAAGAAGAATTCTTCTGTACCAGCCTGATTGCAGAATTTTCTTGAAACATTTTGACAAAATCTTCTTTTGAGAGTGGCTTATGATAAACTTTCAATCTGTGGCAATTCACAATAAGAGGAGTTTGAAACTCATCAATGGTTTTGATTCTTACTGCTCCATTGCTAAAGATCTTGTCAATCTCATATGGCCCAAGCCAATGAGTCTGAAATTTTCCTTGAAAATCTTTAAACTTGGAATCAAATAAAAATGCCCAATCTCCTTCTTGAAACTTCTTCTCTTTGATGTACTTGTTATGCCATTTAGCTCTTTGATATTGAACTAGATCAGTTCTTAGAATTGCCTCTTGTCTGATCTCATCTAGCTCATTTAATTGCTCCATTCTATGCTTTTGGGCTTCTGATAAGTCCATCCCCAACTGAACTGCTATCTTGAAGGTCTTGACTTGGAACTCAATGGGGAGCAAGACTTCTTTCCCATAAACAAGTTCATAGGGAGAATATCCTGTTGTATTCCTCCATGTAGTTCTGTAGGCCCACAAGGCTTCTGGAAGCCTTTCTGCCCAATCTCTTCTATGTAGATGAACAGTTTTGGTGATGATACTTTCAAGAACTTTGTTTGTGGACTCCACTTGACCATTTGCTTATGGATGGTAAGGAGTAGATCTTCTGTGCTTGATTTTGTATTCTTCCATCAACTTCTCCACCAAATTGGATGTGAATTGGCTCCCCTGATCTGTCACAATTTGTCTTGGAACACCAAAGCGAGTAAAAATATCCTCATAAAGAAAATGAACAACTGAATTTTCAGTAGCAGATACTAATGCTTTAGCTTCCACCCATTTAGTAACATAATCAGTACAAACCAATATATACTTCTTTTTCTTAGATGGTGGATTAATAGGTCCAATGAAATCTAAAGCCCATTTTTCAAAGGGTTCGATGAGTACCTGTGGTTGCAATGGAATTTCATTTGAAAGGGTAGGTTTCCCTACTCTTTGGAAGCTGTCACACCTTTTGACATATTGTTTTGCATCTTTGAAGAGGGAAGGCCAATAATATCCTAAAGAGAGGATTTTATAGGCCGTCCTTTTGTCTGCAAAGTGTCCTCCGCATGGTTCATCATGACATGCCTTAAGAATATCAGGCATTTCATCTTCCCTGACACATCTTCTGATCACAAGATCTGGCCCTGTTTTAAACAATTCGTTAGAAATCCATGAATATTTTGAACTCTCCCGAATAATTTTTCGTTTTTCACTTGGAAATAAATGTGAAGGTAGTTTCCCTGTAACCAAATAGTTAGCAATATCTGCATACCAAGGGGTCTTAATAGTTACTGCAAACAAGTATTCATCAGGAAACTTATCCTCTATAGGAGAATCTTCTTTAGTATTCTGAATCCTAGACAAGAAATCAGCTACTGTATTCTGTTTTCCTGGTCTATCCAACACAGTAATATTGAATTCTTGCAAAAGTAAAAGCCATCTTGTCACTCTGCCATTAGTAACAGGTTTGTTCATTAAATATCTAATTGCAGAATGGTCAGTATGAATAAAAGTTTCATAGGCTGTTATGTAATGTCTAAACTTATTAATTGCATGAACAACAGCTAAGAACTCTTTTTCAGTCACAGTATAATTCAACTCTGTGGGAGTCAAATTTTTACTGGTGTAATAAATGGCATAAGGAATTAAATCTTTTTGACCCAACACAACTCCAAGAGCTGTATCTGAAGCATCTGTAGAAATATGGAAAGGAAGTTTCCAATTTGGTCCTCTCAAGATAGGTGCTTCAGATATTCTTGTTTTCAAAGTTTCAAAAGCGGATTGACAATCAGGATCCCATTTAAATTCACAGTCTTTTGTAAGCAAATTGAAGAGTGGAGATGCTATTTTAGTGAAGTTTTCTATAAATCTTCTATAGTAACCAGTAAATCCTAGAAAACTTCTAACATCTCTTTGACAATTTGGAATAGGTAACTTGGAGATGACTTCAACTTTTGATCTATCAACCTTAATCCCATCTCCCGAAATATGATGTCCTAAAACAATACCTTCAGTAAACATCATAAAGCATTTTTCATGGCTTAATGAAAGGTTTGTTTCTTTACATCTTATAAGAACTTTTTCCAAGTTTTCTAATGCCTCTTCAAATGAATTACCATAAACTATAAAATCATCCATATAAACCTCTACACAATCATGGATTAGATCAGAAAAAATTCCTAGTACTGCTCTTTGGAATGTTGCAGGTGCATTACATAACCCAAAAGGAAGCACTCGGTAGGCAAAAGTTCCCCATGGACAAGTAAATTTGGTCTTATCTTGATCTTCAGGTGCTACCTGAATCTGATTATAGCCACTAAAACCATCCAAAAATGAAAAGTATTTTTTACCTGCTAATGTGTCTAATACCTGATCGATAAAAGGCAAAGGAAAGTGATCCTTCAAAGTTGCTTTGTTCAATTCCCTGTAATCAATGCATACCCTCCATTTACCATTCTTTTTTGGTACTATAACCAAAGGAGAAACCCATCGGCTATCTGAAATTGGATAAATGAAGTTTACATTGAGTAGTTTTTGGAGCTCTTCTTTCACTATCTCCCTAAGATTTGGATTCATCCTTCTTTGAGGTTGTCTGATTGGTCTACTATTTTTCTCAATATAGATATGATGGATGCAAGTCTTAGGATCAATACCTTTCATGTCAGTATACTCCCATGCAAATGCAGTAGAATGTTTTTGCAAGATTTTGGTTAGTTTTTCTTGTTGTGACTTTTCCAAATGTTTGTTGATATTCAATGTTTTTCCTGAAAAAATCTCAATAGTAGAACTACCAAACTCTTCCATAGAGTAAAGAGACATTTGTCTTGATGATAAATATTCTATGTCAGATTCCAACTGAAATTGTGTGGGGTCATATTCTGAATATATCTCAAAATTTTCTAATGTGTTCAGAATTTGACTATCCTCACTGATTTCAGAAATGGTAAAGACAGGTTGTATAGTGTCCTCATCATCAACCCATTCATTGTCTCCTACTTCTGTGATTGCTCTTGCTGGAGGATGCAAATTGAATTTCTTTGTCGAATTACCATTAGAAATGTACATGTCCCCAGATATACAACTAATAAAAGCATCAGCTGTGGCTAGCCAAGGTCTTCCTAAAATAAGTGGGTGCCCTCCTAGATTACTCTTGGGAGTCAAAATCATAAAATCTACTGGATATTCCCAAGAATCTAAGGAGACTGAAATATCTTCTAATACACCATCTGGTTTGACAATTGATCGATCTGCAAGTTGCAGTAAAGTAGGTGTAAAAAGAAGATTAGGAAGTTCTAGCTGTTCCATAGTCTGTCTACTCATAATGTTGATAGTAGCCCCTAAGTCAATCAATGTGTTTGGAATTTCTATCCCATTTATATGTGTCTTGACAATTGGACTTCCTGGATCTACATACTTCTGCATGGTAATTTTTCCCATCATAATATCTACAATTTTTCCTACCAGGTGGATTCTTCTTGTGTCTTTTAGTTTCCTTCCTGGTCTTTTGAAACTCAACTCCTTTATTGTTTTTGCTAGAATAGGAATCTCTCGAATGGCTTGTAGCAAGGGAATCTTGATACAAACATTCTTAAATTCATCTAGAAAATCATAGTTAGGCAACAAGATTTGTTTTTCCACCCCCTTGTCAATTTGTAGTCTTTCAGGAAAAGGAGGTGTAGATAACGATGCAGGTTTCTCAACTATAGGAGTTGTGGGTGTTAACTTTTCTTTTTCTTTTTGAATGTTTGAATTTTGAAGAGATGCTTCCTCAGAATCCTCATTTACTTTAAGAGAGTCCTCCTCAGAGGTATCTTGTTCTTGAATATCTATAGAAGGTTTTTCTAAAACTCTACCATATTTGAGTTGTACATCGTTGAGAGGAACAATCATATAGGTAGGAAATTGTTGTCCTTCTACCATGTAAGTATTCTGAGGATTTTTATTGTTAGGATTTGGCAATGGCTGAGCTGGAAGTTGATTTGTCTTTTGTTGATATGGGAGCATGAGTTAAGGATTTGGATTTTGTTGAGAAGGTTGTTGTTGTGGAAATAGCAATGAAAGTTGTGGATTTGGGTTTGGAAGTTGTGGAGCTTGTTGATTTTGAAAAGATGGAGGATATTGATAAAATTGAGCAAATATCCCATAAGGATTTTGCATCCCTTGTACCCATGGCTGATATGAATTTTGATGTTGGGGCCAAGGTTGTTGCCAAGGATTCCAATTTGGTGGGGTTTGAAGATTCATAGGGTTATTAAACCCTTGAGATTGTTGTCCCTGCCAAGGTCTCCTTGCGACAAAACAGAGAGATTCTACTGAATTTGGATCTTCTTGAAAAACAGCTTTGAGTCCAGGAATTGAAGGACAATCCTTGATCTCATGATTTTCTGAGCAAATCATACATGTTTCTACAAATTTTTCATCCAAGGGACATTCCCTTAAAGCATGTTTCTTTCTACATTTCGGACAAAAGATGGCTAAGGCATCTGTTTCTGCTTTCTGCTTGTTTTGGATTTTAAGGGTGTCTAGTTGTTCACTAAGGCTCCCTAAGATATCAGTTTTGAACTCATCAAGCATATTACCAATCTCTGCCCTACTTACTGATCCAGTTGCACATTTGTTAGCCCTAATAAGAGAAGGATCCCTAGGCCCTTTTCCTGTTTTAGATTTTCCTCTTGAGAGATGGACACATAGTTCTGTTATGTCACGAAGTGGAAGTTGAGAAATGTCTCCCTTCCCCATCATGTTTAAAATATCTATCCATTCATCTCTAATGGCTTTTAATATGAGGGCTTTCAAGGTTTCATCATCTAAGTTGCTCATCTTTGCTCTTTTCAAGCTGTATTGAAATCTTTCAAGTAAGTCTTCCAAATTTTCATCTTCTTTTTGCATCATTTTGAATACCTCATCCTTGTGATTGGTGGGCATACAATAGTCCAAGTATCTATCCAAAAATGTTTGTTTCATATCTTTCCAAGTCCTGATAGATTGAGTGGCTAATCCCATGAACCATTTCAAAGCATATCCCTTCAATGTTGAAGGAAACAGTTTGAGTTTTTGAGAATCTTCCATATAGTCATAAGTTCGGCACACTACTTCAAACTCAAACAGAAATGTTTCAGGATCCTCACTTCGCAATCCATAAAAGTTAGGGAGAACAGATGGTGAGATATTTTTCATTGTTGCATGAGTTTCCTCATCAACTATAGGTAAACCAAGCAAATTGTCCCTATTTCTACCATTATTTCCTTCACCATTGTTATCTCCATTATCTCCTCCTCTTCTACCTCCACCTCTATTTATTACTTCCTCTGCCATGATAGTTTCTTTAGAGTCCTTATAGTCCTCTAGTTCTTCTATCAAGGAAGGATGAGAGAAAGTCTCTTTGTTTTCTAAGTGGATTTTAGTAGGTGGTATAGGAGAATCCTCTAATTCAGCTGTTCCTTGACTTCCAAAAATCTTAAGGCTAGGGGTAGATGGTGGTGAATCTGGTCTATGCCTTGAAGAAGATGGAGTTGTGAAAATCAAACTCTTGGCTTTAGCTATAAACCTTCCCCTAGAATCTCTTGCTCTATGCATGTCATTTTTTTTTATTTTTTAAAAAAAAAAAGTTGGGCTAATAATTCTCTTTCTGATCTTCCAGATCACACTAGGTGCAAGAAGAGAGCATACTTAAGAAATTACTAAACCAATAACTCTCTTTTCTGATCCTCCAGATCACACTAGGTGCAAGAGGAGAGCATACTTCAAGAAGTTATCAAGTTTTCCTTTCTTTTATGATTTTATGTTTTTTTTTTTTTAAGAAATTGGCTACCTAGTTACACTTCCCCGGCAACGGCGCCAAAATGTTTGGTCAATTTAGTGTGTCCTAAATTGCTGCATTTAATTTGTCAATCCTGGAATCGTAAGCTGATGAAGTGCGGCGCACTATATGTGCAAGATAACCTATTTCTTAACTTTTTGTCGTTTTTGGTTTTTCTAAGGTGAAATGGAAATTCTAAAATGAAAAACAAGTTTGGTTATATTTGTTCAAGGAAGTGATATCCCCTATAATGATTTACCAACTTGAAACTTTTAAAATCAAATTGAAAATTACAATGACAAGACTTGAAAGAAAGTAAAAGTGTACTGCTGAAATGAAAAGGTGCTGCTAATCTAATGAATCAAAACAGTAAACTAGTGAACATGAAAACCAAACTATTCTTGCTGCCAACTAAACACAAAAGAAACTATGATTAAGGAAATTCAAAATTACAACAAAATAAATCTAAATCAGATTACATCAATTCATTTTCTGACCCTTCATCATTAGACCAGCTATGACTTTCGGAAGTAATCATAAACAACTTGTGTAACTGATATTTAATTTGCGTAGTGCAACTAATACTAAACGAAATACTCATGATTCAATCCCTCGCCATCAGTCCAGCTGTGGCTTTCGGAGGCAACTCAAGATGTCATACATGATTTAATATATCTAAATTTGCAGAAAAGAAACTAATACTAAACTACACATTTCATAATGCAGTCCCTCACCATCAGTCCAGTTGTGGCTTTCGGAGGCAACTGAAGACGCTATGAGCAGCTTAATATATCTAAATTTGCATAAAAGAAACTAATACTAAACTACACATTTCATAATGCAGTCCCTCACCATCAGTCCAGCTGTGGCTTTCGGAGGCAACTGAAGACGCTATGAGCAGCTTAATATATCTAAATTTAACTACCGAATCAGATAAGCAAAACTGAAATGTACAAAGCAAGACTGAAGTTAAACAAAAGCTATGAAAAGCAAACTAGCAGCAGAACAATGTTAGTTTCATGTCATTAGCCAAAATACTATGAAAACCCGGGCTGTCTACCTAAAACCTGCACAAGAAAACTGATCAGTGATTAACAATCATAAAAACATGAAAGACAGAAATGAAATGGAAATTATGGAAATGTATAAACAGAAATGAAACAACTACAAAGTATGAACATATGATGGATTATGATACAATGAATTTTTAAAAGAAATGAAATGAGAAATATATACACTAATACACAGAACCTTAGCTGAGCAGGGGCCCTCTACACAGCTTTGGTAACGATCCTCAAACACGAATTAAGTTGAAAACAGAGTCTTCTCACATTAAAAAGCAGTTCATTACATAATGGTAGTGTTACGGCTCAAGGGAAGCGTAATCACTACAAAGCAAACATAACAGAGTACGAACATCAACTATCAACTAACAACTCACAACTAACCTTATGTGCGTATGCAAACGCTCTATATATAACAATAAACTGTAACTGTCTCCTAAAGTTCGTGATGGCAGAGAGCACATAGACCACTACGTCCACGGATATAGGAGTATGGCCGTGTTGGAAAGTGAATCTACGGAAGGTGGATGCTTGAATTCAACTCCAGAGCTCTGCACAGATGTCGATTTAACCTCCGCAAGCTTAGAAACGGCCGTATGGATGTTTATTTGCCACGAAACAGAGTCCAGCCGACATGAAACTCCATAGTTGACTTCCACGTGGATGGCTTTGGCCGCGGCTTCTTTGGACGAGTTTGCTTGAACCAATAGGACACGAACCATGTCCTCGTCATTCCTAGCCTGCCCATGTGGCTCGTTTCCTTTGTAGACACCTGTAGCATAGATTTCCACAAAATAAATAAGGAAAGGTGCCACTCATGCAGTGGCAAGTTTCCAAGAAATTTCGTATGAACAAAATCTAGATCAAATAGAAAACACAAAAACATAATTAAAAACCATGTTAGATACCCTTTTGCACATGATATTGACAATTTTGGAGGTTTAGGTGAGTGAAAAAGGTATGGAAAAGTGTATGGAAAAGATGCAAATTCGGAACTCAACAACCCATCTTACAAATATTCATAACCAGGCATTGTTTCAAGATCCCTATGCTCACTTCTTGAAGATATTTGAAGAAGGAATAAAGGTTATTAGGAGTAGTTTATTACCAAAAGCAAGAAGATTATTTAGCACTGCTGCTAAAAAACAAAAAGAATGGGGGTGGCCTTGTTTGTCTAGCCTGCCCAAAGAGATGAAGAAGGACCAATCATGGAATCATTTACTGGATTGGTTGTACTGGAAAAGAGAGTTCATCAGCTAAAGACATGTAAATATTCCAAGTTAGATTAGGTTAGATAGGAATGTCAAATAAAGCTCAGCTTTGAGCATTTAATTAGTTGTTTATTTTTGTCTTGAAAGAAAAAGAAAAATACAAAAAACAATAGAAAAGAGAAAAGAGGGCGGATTTTCAAAATAAAAAAGGTATAGCCCCATACCAAAAAGAGAGGCAAAGTCTGAAAGTGTGAAAGCTCAAATGCCACTCCTAAAAACACACTTCTAGTAAGTCATACAGTTTAATCATGACTAATTAGATTTTTAATTTATTGTTGATAGGTTAGTGAAACAGATTTGCAAAACAGCTTAATCTTGGCTTATCAGTTAGGTAGATTAGGATAGAAGAAAAAATGTTCAAACAAGCTCAAAATCTGAACCTATGGATCTCAAAAGAAGAAGTGGCTCTAATCTGTTTAAAATCTTAAGCCAAAGATAGAAGAACTGGTTCTAATATGCCCAAAACCTGGACCAGAAAACAAAGAATGAAAGATAGCTCAAACAAATTCAAAACAGAGCTAAAGGAATAATGAAGGATGTTTTGATTTTCAGATCCTAAGCCTTCACCATTTTTCTTTACTTTTCTGCAATTTTAGTCTATGTGCAACTTCTTTTTATACCATAGACCTACAGCAAGTTAGACTGCCTAATCCTGGCTTGGTTGTTTTTAAATTTTTGTTTTTGAAACTAGAGAATAAAATTCTGTCAGACAGTCTAATCCTGACAGACGGTAGTTAGGTAGAGAAGCTTATGAACTCAACTATTTAAACTGAGTTCATGGAGGAATAAGAATAGAATTATATTATTTTTTTGTTTTTCAAAAGAATAAAATGTTGTTGAAGAGAGCTTTCCAGTCTAAATGCACTCTGAAAAGAAGAAAAACTATTTGGATCATTAGGAATGGGTAGGTAGACATGTTGTTTTGACAGAATTCCATTGTTTTAAATTTCTGCAGAGATCATCAAAAAGAAAGGTTGTTGCCCAATGGATTAAGGCATTGGTTTAATGAAAGCCAAAGATTTGTAGCTGAGGTTCTAGACACCTAAAAGAACCAGCTGTCTTCCCCAAGTGGAGCCACTATTAGCCACTGATAAATTCTGTTATACCAAGAAGTGGCTAATTTTGTTCTTCAAAACTTCAAGAGATAATTTCCTTTGAAAACCTATCACATTTGAAGTTTTTATGAATATAACTAATCTTCTAGTTAATCTTCACTGCTTTTTCCCTCATAAACCTAAAGTACCTGCTGTTTACTAAAGAAAACTGCTTAAGAAGCCCATTTTTCCATCATTTCACCCCTCCTTTTACTCATAAAATAACCCCCATCTTCATCCTTATTTTATTCATAAAAACCCTCCATTAACCCTCATTTAGCCTCTAAACCATACCAAAACCCCTTTTAAACCTTATATCTCCCTTTTATTTGGTTTTAAAATCCCTTCTTTCATTTACCGAAACCCCAATTTTGGCTTAAAAAACACTATTTTTGGGCCTAAAATAGTCTTTTTACACATGAGGCATTTGTTTGGGCTCAACCTAGTCTCCTAAATTGAGTTCATTTAATTGTCAACCAGGGTTGGTAAACTGCTAAAGTGAAGTACACTGTATGTGCCTAGGTGTTTGTTTCTTAATGCGTTGTATTTAGTGTTTTCTGATGTTTTTGGTCATTTGATGGTTTTATGTTCACAAGGAAAAGAACTAAATGCTGGTGGAAAGAAGCTACTGGTTAAAAACAGAGTGAATCCTAATTGGTTGATGACAAATGACAAAAGAAAATACTGAAACAGAATCAAACATAAACTATGACTAAGCAGAATACCAAGCTTGATAATGACTTCAAGAAAATGAATCAAAACATAAACTTAACTTGTCCAATTCTTTCATCAAAGGTATTTTGGGAGAGCTTGAGAAATGTTAGAAATTTACCGGAGAAATAATAAATTTACCGAGAGGAATAATAATCATGAAAAACAACCAACAAAAAATCATAAACATTAACACAAATATTTTACCAGGAAAACCCCAAACTCCAGGGAAAAACCCAACCAATGAAATTTCATTAAACATTAGCCAAAACCCTGGCCAATCTAGCCAAGTGAGCCTTCACCACTCACCTCCAGGCCTACCTTACAATGAAGTATTCCCAGCCTCTTATAGGCTCCATTACATGTAATACCATGGGCCAAAACCATGGGTGCACAAAACCATGTGCCCCAAAACCACTACTGTTTACCCTAGTCAACATTGACTCTACCCCGAGTTATGTTTACCTAACAATTCCCCCCTTAAACTTGACTTGGGGATTATTGACTAAATCCAGCCAAACTTGCTAAGTGAGACAACCCCGCTCACTCTAGCTCTTCCCCCCTCAAATTTTTACCCAGAGTAATTGTAAAATTGACATCTCCCCTATCACCTAGGTCTAACTCAGAATTTACCAGTGATTACCCAGGGGTACGCATGCCATACCAGGTCTTACAGCAGTATGCCCATTTACATGTAAAAAATTAACTCCATTATAATAATATTTTTTTGTTTCATTGTTGCTCTTTGTACATATGAAATCAATGTCCATATAAAAAGAACCCATCTACCGGATTACATGGGTCACCAGCCTCTGTAACCGCTAGTCCTCTAGGAGTTCTCTTTAGATACATGGTTCATCAATTAATTAATCCACGTGCAAACATCCTCTCATCTCTGAATTTCTTGAACCAACTTCTTATCACTGCTAGTCACCAGATCTGAGCTGTGGCAGCACCATTTTTCTCTTTATCCATTGAGAAACCCTCCATGGAATTCCCCATGGAATCAATCAATTGGATATTTCCTATTTCCTAGAAACACCATGCTCCGTATGGCCAGATCTGCAAAAGGCTGCATTGATTTCTCCATTCATAGGCCAATAAAACCCTTGGCTGCAAAAGCGTCCCTTTGAAGCCAAATATGGCTCTGAAACCATTTGTTAGAAATTTACCGGAGAAATAATAAATTTACCGAGAGGAATAATAATCATGAAAAACAACCAACAACAAATCATAAACATTAACACAAATATTTTACCGGGAAAACCCCAAACTCCGGGGAAAAACCCAACCAATGAAATTTCATTAAACATTAGCCAAAACCCTGGCCAATATAGCCAAGTGAGCCTTCACCACTCACCTCCAGGCCTACCTTACAATGAAGTATTCCCAGCCTCTTATAGGCTCCATTACATGTAATACCATGGGCCAAAACCATGGGTGCACAAAACCATGTGCCCCAAAACCACTACTGTTTACCCTAGTCAACATTGACTCTACCCCGAGTCATGTTTACCTAACAAGAAATGGTCAGCTAAGTATACAAATTCTCCTAACTAAACAATTAAACAATTAGCTTATAATGATACAACATTTTATCCATGATTAAAGATTTGTTGAAATATATTTGGAGAAAAATATTGTTAACATCACAAGATCTCTACTCTAAGACTAGCTACTAACTCTATTCTGCAACTTAGTTTGACACCACTACACTTCACTCAAAGGTTATAGATTTTTAGAATAGTCTTTTGAGGAAAGGTTTGTTTGTGAGATGATAAAGAACTTGCAAAAGTACTTCAGGCCTTGGGATGATACTGTCTTCTGTCCAGATGGTTATGAGTCAATTATAGATTTGGAACAAAATAAGGTTTTGTAAATAATGAAGGCTGTGTTGTTTAAGTTTAACAACTAATGTAATCTAATATGCAATGGATGACAACTAAATGTGGAGTGAAAATACAATGAGTTAAGCTAAAACTGAACTAAGATGTCACTAGTCTAAAACAGTGTTGAACTAACAAGCCATTATCAAACTTAAAAAAAATAACAGAGCATGAGTTAAATGCAATTTGACTCCGGAGTACCCTAACTAAGTTATCATGCATTAATCTATGGGATTCTATAGCCTATTTTGTCCATCATGAATGGTGTTTTGCAAGAGCTTCTTAGAACAATCCTGGCTGTACAATTCAGTGCAAATGCAAACATAAAGACTGAAAGAAATTTAAAAACTAAGACATCACAGCTATCTCCTACCCATCATTATGATATTTTGGAAGAGCGTTTTAAGAGCAAGATCAGCTATGCTACTTAGTGTAAACAAACAACTGAAACATTCAGTATCACAGTCATGCCTTAGACATCATAAGGATTTTTTGGAAGAGTTTGCTTAGTATAAGTTCAACTGTGATAGTGAACAAAAGAAATTACAATTAAATCCTACAACACTACAGCCATTTCCCATTCATTATCATGATCTTTTGGAAGAGTTTCTTCTTTTGGAAGAGTTTCTTAGAACAAGTATAGCTATAGTGGCTAATTAAATTAACTATGAACTCAAACTTCAAAAACGTAAAAACAACTAAGATACTTATCTAAATTACGAAAGTAAAGCCGTGCAGGAGGCAAGGGCCCTCTACCACCAGACGGAATCTAGCTCTAGATCAACTCAACGTGTTCAAAGCAATGATGTCTTCTTCATTAAAGGAGAAATAAATTGAAACAGAGTATTCCTCGTCTTCAGAAATATAGCATGAAATCTAAGCAAAATCTAGAGCTGCCTCTCAGTTTCCCGAGTGCTTTTATAACAAATTTACATAACAGAACTTGCAACAATACGGGGATCATTGTCTTTCCTTATCAAAATCATATTAGGACTCTAAAGATGGCAGCGTAAAGAGAAAAAGGACATCTGGACTAGGACAGTCCTATTAGAAGTCTGCCTCCTTGAATGAGTTCCCACGTACCAAAACCACGTCCAGAATTCGATTCTTTCTTCATGGTGAGCAACGAACGATGACGACATGACGTGGAATATACCCATGTGTGGCTTTTCCTGAGAGGACACCTGGAACATGCTTGAATGTGAAGACAGCTGCAGAATTTCTGGTTAGCTACGGAATGTTTGCATTCTGTAGCTAATTTGTATTATAATGACAAAATCACAAAACTTAGCAAGTTAGCCATGTTAATCATTCTAAAAGTAATTTTAACCAATTTCATTGATCAATTGGGCCTGGGATAACAATGGAAAAAGGAAAATGGGGTAAAGTAAGATGAAAGAAAGAACAATCTTGGGGCTCAACATACCCCCACTGCTGACTTCTTGCATGTCCTCATACAACTTATTCCATAAACTCAGAGACTTCTGCAAGAACATCTAATCCTCTCCTTCTTCTTTGCCTGGAAGTTAAAGGTCTTCTGGGTTTCCTAATGACTAATTTGAACCTTAAGTTGATAAGTGCCCTGATTAGCTTCTTGTTCCTCTTTTTCAACTTTTCATTAGCCTTTTCCACTTTGTCCATTTGTAGAGATAAGGTTGAGTTCATACTGGTTTTGAGTTTGACTTGTTCCTTCAGAATATCATTCTCAGTTTTGATATGTCTATTAAGTACTTCCAGCTCATACCTATCTCTTCTTAACACATCTATTTCGGACAGTGGAGGACTAGGTGTTCTCTCTCTACTCTCTGAAGCTTTCCTTTCCAATGTTTCAACATAGTCATAAACTTCTTGCTGAGCAGGGTCAATTTCAGGGATTTCTTCATTAAAATATTCTTCAACATCCTCTTCAATAGATGTTTCCTCATCTTCTATGTTTATCACCCCTGTTTGTTTGATCTGTGTTTTTCTTAGTTTCCCCCTGAGTCTATGGCTTCTTCTTGGCTGGGATGATCCCTCTCCTTTTTCTGTGGCAGATTTTCTGATTACCCTTCCTTTCTTAAGTTGTCTCTTAATCTGAGTCAAATTTTCAGAGATTATTTCTTCACTACTTTCCTGTACTGTTTTGTCAATTTCAATTTTAGAGGCTCTCCATTTTCTGCTTCTCCTTGTAGGCTGATGTTCAGGTGAGGGCTCTTTTGGTTCCTCAAAATGATTTCTTATCAAGAAATTATCTACAGTATCTTTTGTTTTGGCTAAATGGTGTTCAATTAAAATCTTAACCAAGCCATGATGGTATAGAGTTGTCTCTAGGAATTGGACCCTCCTTTGAACAGAAGAAGCCATCTTTTTCAAACTTTGAAGCAAGAAATAGGGCAAATTTAACTCTTCCTCCAGAAAATGCATTATCAATCTAATATGGTAAACATAAAATGTGCCATATCTACCTTCACACGTGATAATTTTTTGTAGAATAAGCAATATATTTCTCCATTTATTTTTTAATGCAAAGCTTGGAATTCCCTTTTTAAACACAGTGACATCCATACTTGGTGATTTTAGAATTTGCTTCCATGATTCATTATGGAATTCTCTGTTTTTAAACCATCTCTCTCCATGTCTAAGCAATCATGTTGCTTCTGCAATAAAAACCTCAGTGACAGTGAATTTAACATCTCCCACTTCAACCTCGGCTCCTTTAAATGACCTTGCAAATGTTTTAGTGACTTCTTTGTGGAAGCCATTAAATTTCTCAAGAAATTGTAGCCATCCTACCTGTTGCAACATTTCTCTACTTTGAGGGTATCCTTCCAGGTATTTTGTGCCCACTGGTTCAGTTCTTACAATGAGGCCCATAATTCTTTCTTCAATCTTCAGATTAGTACTCTTTCTGCTCACGGAAACAATAACTTCAACCTTCAAACTGATATACCTCTAGTTCACTGTGACAATGGCTTCAATCTTCAAACTGATATACCTCTGGTTCTCGGTGACAATGGCTTCAAATTCCACACTGATATACCTCTGTTTCTCGGTGACAATGGCTTCAAATTCCACACTGATATATCTCTGCTTTACGGTGATAATGCTTCAATCTCTGCTCACGGTGATAATGCTTCAATCTCTGCTCACGATGATAGTGGTTTGATATTTCAAACTGATATACCCCTGCTCATGGTGATAGAGATATCTCTGTTTTGCGGAATGAAATGATGAAGGGCTGGCTACGGAATGGAGTGATGGAAGTAGTTACGGAATGAGTTAATGGAGTGAGGTGGAGAAAACAAATCAATGAGTGAAAATACTGCAGAGATTTTTTTACAACGGATTCAAAAATCATCATTAAATGATTTGGCTGGGTGACGTGGGGAAATCAAACACTTCAGCCTTTTAACTGCTTAAATGATGTTCGGGTATAGAATTTGAAATGAAAGATTTTTTGTCCAAAGTTTTGTGGAGGGTATATTTGGCATGATCAATAAAAATAATCAAAACAACTTTTTCGAATAATTCATAACTAGACTATACTAAAGTTTTTATGAAATGCCATTATAATCAAAACATTTTACCTTTGCTTTTCATCTGGTTTTTGTGGTCTTTGTATACTTTGTTCTCTTCTAGAAAAGTCTTCATAATTCTTCTTGATTTTACTTGTTCATGGATATACAAGATCGTCTTGTTGCAATTCAAATGTTTGCTGATTAGTGCCTTCAGGATCTGTAGCTGCGGAATGACTGTCTGGCTGCAGAAAGTCTGATCAGCTGCAGAATGTCTGTTTAGCTGCAGAATGTACCTGTAGAGAATTTTAATCATGGAATGGAGTGGTTTGGAATATAAGTGAAATGTTATATAGCATGAATGAAGATGGATGATGAAACATGATATAATGGGATATGTATGAAGTGAATGATGGAATGGAATGGACTACAATTCATGAAATGGAGTGGAAGAATATAAGAAATGGCCTGCAATCCATGACATGTGTTATTCATTTGCAGCAAGACATCAAACTTTAAATTTTGACATGGAAATGAGGTGGATGAAGTATGGAATGAGATGAATGAAATATGGAATGAAGTGAAGTATGAATGAATGAATGAAATGGAGTATGGATGGATAAGTAAATGAAATGAAATGAGATGGATCATAAGTGCAATGGATCTGAACTTATGATTTTGTAGCAGCTGCTTGCAAAAACAAAATGGAAAAGTTAGAGTGTCAGAAAGACTGATTTTCACCCTATCTTTTCTGTATAAACATGCCAATCAATGATTGGTTTTCATGTTTATACTTTATTTTTTTATTTTATTTTTTTATTTATTTATTTTTTTTTTCAAAAGAAATGCTTCAGAAAATTCAATCAAGTTGATGAAGAAGAAAAATTCTTCTTCATTAACTTCACATCACTGTTTTCCTGGAACTTCTTGACAAATTCTTCTCTTGAGAATGGTTTGTGATATAGCTTCAATCTATGACCATTCACAAGAAAAGTGACCTTTTCTTCATCTATTGTCCTGATTTTTACTGCTCCATTGTCAAAAATTTCAACAATTTCATATGGCCCAAGCCAATGTGTTTGAAATTTACCTTGAAAATCCTTGAATTTTGAATCAAACAAGAGAGCCCAATCACCTTCTTTGAATTTCTTCTCTTTGATGTAATTATCATGCCATCTAGTCCTTTGCTGTTGGACTAGACTTGTTTTCTGAACTGCATCTTGTCTGATCTCATCCAATTCATTAATCTGCTCCAATCTATGCTTTTGTGCCTATGTTAAATCAAGTCCTAGCTGAACTGCCATCTTGAAAGTTTGAATCTGGAACTCTATGGGAAACAAAACTTGCTTTCCATAAACAAGTTCATAAGGAGTATGGCCTGTTGTGTTTCTCCATGTAGTTCTATAGGCCCACAAGGCTTCAGGAAGCCTATCTACCCAATCTCTTCTATGTAAATGAACAATCTTTGTTAGGATTCCTTCAATGACCTTATTAGTATATTCCACTTGACCATTTGCTTGTGGATGATAAGGAGTAGATTTTCTATGCCTGATTTTGTATCTCTCCATCATTTGTTCCACTAGCCTTGATGTAAATTGAGCTCCTTGATCTGTAACAATTTCCCTTGGGACACCAAAACGAGTAAAAATATCCTCAAAAAGAAAAGTGACTACAGATGCTTCATTAGCAAAAAGTAATGGCTTGGCTTCTACCCATTTGGTAACATAATCAGTGAAAACTAATACATATCTCTTTTGTCTTGATGGAGCACTAATAGGTCCTACAAAATCCAAAGCCCATTTTTCAAAAGGTTCAATATGTACCTGAGGTTGTAATGGAATCTCACCTGAAGGAGAAGGTTTCCCTACCCTTTGGCAACTGTCACACCTTTTGACATACTCTTTAGCATCTTTAAACAAGGATGGCCAATAATATCCTAAATTAAGGATCTTATAGGCTATCCTCTTATCTGCAAAGTGTCCGCCACAAGGTTCATCATGACATGCCTTGAGAATCTCAGGCATCTCATCTTCACGAACACATCTTCTAATGATCAAATCTGGACCTGTTTTGTACAACTCATTAGCAACCCATGAATATTTTGCACTATCACAAATGATTTTTCTTTTATCCCTTGCATTCATAATTGAAGGAAATTTTCCTGAAACTAAATAATTAGAAATATCAGCAAACCATGGAGTTTGAGTAGAGATTGCAAAAAGATATTCATCAGGAAATTGATCTTCAACCGGAGTGTCATCTTTGATATTTTGGAGTCTAGATAGGAAATCAGCTACTGTGTTTTGTTTTCTAGGCCTATCTAGAATGGTAATGTTGAATTCTTGTAAGAGCAATAACCATCTTATGACTCTGTCATTAGTAATTGATTTGTTCATTAAGTATCTAATTGCAGAATGATCAGTGTGAACAAAAGTTTCATAGCCTGTTATATAGTGTTTGAATTTGTTTATGGCATGAACAACAACTAAAAACTCTTTTTCAGTTACAGTATAGTTTAACTCTGCAGGAGTCAAATTTTTACTGGTATAGTAGATGGCATAAGGAATCAGGTCTTTTTGTCCCAATACTGCTCCTAGAGCTGTATCAGAGGCATCTGTTGAGATATGAAAAGGTAACCTCCAGTTAGGTCCCCTTAAAATAGGTGCTTCAGAAATTTTTGTTTTCAGGGTTTCAAAGGCTAACCGGCAATCAGAATTCCATTTGAATTCACAATCTTTGGTAAGTAATTTGAAGAGTGGAGATGCTATCTTGCTGAAGTTTTCTATAAACCTCCGATAATATCCTGTAAATCCTAGAAAACTCCTAACATTTTTTTGACAACTTGGAATAGATAAGTTAGAGATGACTTCAACTTTTGACTCATCAACTCTAATCCCATCCCCTGAAATGTGATGCCCCAAAACAATACCTTCAGTAAACATCATGAAACATTTCTCATGACTAAGTGAAAGATTTGCTTCTTGACATATCTTTAAAACTTTTTCCAAGTTTGCTAAAGCTTCTTCAAATGTGTTTCCATAAACTGTGAAATCATCCATATATACCTCTACACAATCATGTATTAGATCTGAAAAAATTCCTAATACTGCCCTTTGGAATGTTGCAGGTGCATTGCATAATCCAAATGGAAATACTCGATAAGCATAGGTACCCCAAGGACAAGTAAATGTGGTTTTGTCTTGATCTTCAAGTGCTACTTGGATTTGGTTGTAACCACTAAACCCATCTAGGAATGAGAAGTACTTTTTGCCAGCTAATGTATCTAACACTTGATCTATGAAAGGTAAGGGAAAATGGTCTTTAAGAGTAGCTTTTTTTAGTTCCCGGTAGTCAATACATACCCTCCATTTACCATTTTTCTTTGGCACAATTACCAAAGGAGAAACCCACTGACTATCTGAAATGGGATAGATGAAGTTGACATTTAACAATTTTTGCAATTATTCTTTAACAATCTCCCTAAGATTTGGATTCATCCGTCTTTGAGGTTGTCTGATTGGTTTGCAATTTTCCTCTATATAGATGTGATGAGTGCAAGTCTTGGGGCTTATCCCTTTCATGTCAGTGTACTCCCATGCATATGCAGAAGAGTGTCTCTATAATACTTTGACTAAATTTTCTTGTTGAGATTTCTCTAGGTTCTTATTTATGTTCAAAGTTTTGCCTGGAAAGATCTCACTTGTAGAGCTGCCAAATTTATCCATAGAATGAAGAGACATCTGTCTTGATGACAAAAACTCAATGTTTGATCCTTCTTGAAATGATTCATGTTTGTGTTCTGGAGAGGATTCAAATTTTTCTAGAGTATTCAGAATTTGATTATCTTCACTAATTTCTGAAATTGTGAAGAGAGGTTGTAAATCTTCTTCATCCTCTATCCATTGAGTGTCATCTAAATCTGTAATTGTCCTAGCTGGAGGATACAAAGTGAATTTCTTAGTTGAACTACCATCAGAGATATACATATCACCGGATCTAAAATTAATAAAAGCATCAGCTGTAGCCAACCAAGGTCTTCCTAATATAACAGGATGGCCTCCTAGATTATTCTTAGGAGTTAGGATCATGAAATCCACAGGGTACTCCCAAGAATCTAGTGACACTGGAATGTCTTCTAATACCCCATCTGGTTTGATCACAGATCTGTCTGCTAATTGTAATAGTGTGGGTGTAAAGAGAAGATTAGGAAGTTTCAGTTTATCCATGATTTGTCTACTCATGATATTGATTGCTACTCCTAAATCAATGAGTGTGTTTTGGATTTCAATTCCATTGATGTGAATTTTAACAACTGGATTTCCAGGGTCAAGATACTTTGGAATAGAAATCTTGCCCATCATAATATCTACTATTTTTCCTGCCAGTTGAATTTTCTTTGTTTCTCTTATTCTTTTTCTTGTTTTCTTCATGCTCAACTCCTTTATTGTTTTGGCTAAAATTGGAATTTCCTTGATGGCTTGTAATAATGGAATTTTAATGCAAAAATTTCTCAGCTCATCTAGGAAATCATAATTAGGCACCATAATTTGTTTTTCTACACCTCTATCAATTTGTAATCTTTCTGGAAATGGAGGTATAGAAGTAGATGTGGATGGTTGCTCTAATACAGGAGTTGAAATTATTGGATTATTTTGTTTTGATTTTTCAGTGTTTGGGTCTTGAAAAGATGTATCTTCCTCAAGACTTTTATTCACCCGTAGAGAGTCTTCCTCAGATTTATCTTGTTCTTGTATGATCACAGAAGGTTTCCTCTTTTCAAGTATTCTTCCAGACCTAAGTTGAACATCAGTAAGGTCTAAAGGAGTAATTAAATAAGTTGGAAACTGTTGGCCTTCTATCATATATGTGTTCTGAGGATTTTTATTATTGGGGTTTGGTATGGGTTGAGCAGGCAATTGATTTTATTTTTGAGGGAATGGTAATGGAAGTGGTTGATTTTGATGTGGTAGGTTCTGATGATGTTGTTGAGGATTTTGTTGAAAATTTTGTTGAAGATTTTGAGGAAAATTTTGTTGAGGATTTTGAGGATAAAAATGTGGGTATGGTAGATAGGATGGTGGATACTGATAGTATGGACAGTATCTTCCATAGGGACTTTGTGTTCCTTGTGCCTAAGCTTGAGATTGATTTTGAAATTGAGGCCAAGGTTGCTGCCAAGAATTCCAAGGTGGAGGTTGATTATACATTTGATCATGGAATCCTTGTGTTTGAAGTCCCTGCCAAGGCCTTCTAGAGACAAAATTAAGAGATTCTGTGGAATCTGTAGGAGTTTTATCTTGAAAGACAACTTTGAGACCAGGAAGAGAAGGACAATTCTTGGTCTCATGTTTTTCAGAAAAAATGACACAGGTCTCTACAACTTTTACATCCAAAGGACACTCTCTCAAGGCATGTTTCTTCCTACATTTGGGACAAAAGATTGCCAAGGCATAAGATTCAGCTTTTTGCTTGTTTTGTATCTTAAGGGTGTCTATTTTTTCACTAAGACTCCCTAAGATGTAAGATTTGAAATCATCAAGCATATGTCCTATTTCTGATCTACTAACTGTCCCAGAAGCAGACTTACTTGCCCTTGCAAGAGCAGGATCTCTTGGACCTTTTACAGTTTTAGATTTCCCTCTTGAAAGGTTGATACATAACTCAGATATTTCAGGTAATGTGAGCTATGATATATCCCCTTTTCCCATCATGTTAAGGATATCCAACCAGTCATCCCTAATTGTTTTCAACAAAAGAGCTTTTAAGGTATCTTGATCTAGGTTTTCCATTTTTGCTCTTTTGATGTTGTAATGAAATCTCTCCAACAAATCTTCCAAGTTTTCATCTTCTTTTTGTAACATCTTAAACACTTCTTCCTTATGATTGACCGGCATACAATAATCCAGATACCTCTCTAGAAATGCTTGTTTCATGTCTTCCCATGTCCTAATAGAACTGTTGATCAAACTCATAAACCACTTCAATGCTTCCCCTTTCAATGTTGAAGGAAATAGTTTAAGTTTTTGAGCATCTTGTAAGTAGTCATAAGTTCTACATAGGACTTCAAATTCAAATAGGAAGGTTACAGGATCTTCAGTTTTAAGTCCATAGAATTTTGGAAGGACAGAGGGTGAAATGTTTTTCATGGTTGTATTGGTTTCTTCATCAATTATAGGGAACCCAAAAGAGCTTCCTATTTCTCTTCTACCTCTTCCTCTACCTCCTTATCCTTCTATACCTCTACCTCATTCTCCTCTACCTCTACCTCTACCCCTTCCAAATAATGTGTGTTCCCCATTAAAGACTCCTCCTCCTCCTTCTTCTGCCATGGTTGGGTCTTCTGTGGTAGTAGGAAAGTTTGTGTCCCTAACAGGAGTCCTTGAATTTTCTTCTAAGACAGATTTAGTGGATGAAGTGGAAGGTCTTTCTAATGGAATATCTGATCTTAGGTCCTCTAGAAGTCCAGGCTCAGTAATGGATGGAATGTGGGTCTGAGTTGAAGGTGTACTAGCTCTGGGTCTAGGTGAAACAAGTGGTGTTCTAAGAATCAAACTTCTGCTTCTGCTGCTTATAAATCTACCCCTTGAGTCTCTCTCTCTACGCATATAATTGTTTTTTTTTTTTTTTTGGAAGTTAAGAAACAAAGGTTACCTATTTTTCACTTCCCCGGCAATGGCGCCAAAATGTTTGGGCTCAACCTAGTCTCCTAAATTGAGCTCATTTAATTTTCAACCAGGGTTGGTAAACTGCTGAAGTGAAGTACACTGTATGTGCCTAGGTGTTTGTTTCTTAATGCGTTGTATTTAGTGTTTTATGATTTTTTTGGTCTTTTGATGGTTTTATGTTCACAAGGAAAAGAACTAAATGCTGGTGGAAAGAAGCTACTGGTTAAAAATAGAGTGAAGCCTAATTGGTTGATGACAAATGACAAATGCAAATACTGAAACAGAATCAAACATAAACTATGACTAAGCAGAATACCAAGCTTGATAATGACTTCAAGAAAATGAATCAAAACATAAACTTAACTTGTCCAATTCTTTCATCAAAGGTATTTTGGGAGAGCTTGAGAAATGGTCAGCTAAGTATACAAATTCTCCTAACTAAACAATCAAACAATCAGCTTATAATGCTACAACATTTTATCCATGATTAAAGATTTGTTGAAACATATTTGGAGAAAAATATTGTTAACATCACAAGATCTCTACTCTAAGACTAGCTCCTAACTCTATTCTGCAACTTCGTTTGACACCACTACACTTCACTCAAAGGTTATAGATTTTTAGAATAGTCTTTTGAGGAAAGGTTTGTTTGTGAGATGATAAAGAACTTGCAAAAGTACTTCAGGCCTTGGGATGATACTGTCTTCTGTCCAGATGGTTATGAATCAATTATAGATTTGGAACAAAAGAAGGTTTTGTAAATAATGAAGGCCGTGTTGTTTAAGTTTAACAACTAATGTAATCTAATATGCAATGGATGACAACTAAATGTGGAGTGAAAATACAATGAGTTAAGCTAAAACTGAACTAAGATGTCACTAGTCTAAAACAGTGCTAAACTAACAAGCCATTATCAAACTTAAAACAAATAACAGAGCATGAGTTAAATGCAATTTGACTCCAGAGTACCCTAACTAAGTTATCATGCATTAATCTATGGGATTCTACAGCCTGTTTTGTCCATCATGAATGGTGTTTTGCAAGAGCTTCTTAGAACAATCCTGGCTGTACAATTCAGTGCAAATGCAAACATAAAGACTAAAAGCAATTTAAAAACTAAGACATCATAGCTATCTCCTACCCATCATTATGATTTTTTGGAAGAGCGTTTTAAGAGCAAGATCAGCTATGCTACTTAGTGTAAACAAACAACTGAAACATTCAGAATCACAGTCATGCCTTAGACATCATAAGGATTTTTTGGAAGAGTTTGCTTAGTATAAGTTCAACTGTGATAGTGAACAAAATAAATTACAATTAAATCCTACAACACTACAACCATTTCCCATTCATTATCATGATCTTTTGGAAGAGTTTCTTCTTTTGGAAGAGTTTCTTAGAACAAGTATAGCTATAGTGGCTAGTGAAATTAACTATGAACTCAAACTTCAAAAACGTAAAAACAACTAAGATACTTATCTAAATTACGAAAGTAAAGCCGTGCAGAAGGCAGGGGCCCTCTACCACCAGACAGAATCTAGCTCTAGATCAACTCAACGTGTTCAAAGCAATGTTGTCTTCTTCATTAAAGGAGAAATAACTTGAAACAGAGTATTCTTCGTCTTTAGAAATATAGCATGAAATCTAAGCAAAATCTAGAGTTGTCTCTCGATTTCCCGAGTGCTTTTATAACAAATTTACATAACAGAACTTGCAACAATATGGGGATCATTGTCTTTCCTTATCAAAATCATATTAGGACTCTAAAGATGGCAGCGTAAAGAGAAAAAGGACATCTGGACTAGGACAGTCCTATTAGAAGTCTGCCTCCTTGAATGAGTTCCCACGTACCAAAACCACGTCCAGAATTCGATTCTTTCTTCATGGTGAGCAACGAACGATGAGGACATGACGTGGAATATACCCATGTGTGGCTTTTCCTGAGAGGACACCTAGAACATGCTTGAACGTGAAGACAGCTGCAGAATTGCCGGTTTGCTACAGAATGTATGCATTTTGTAGCTAATTTGCATTATAATGACAAAATCACAAAACTTAGCAAGTTAGCCATGTTAATCATTCTAAAAGTAATTTTAACCAATTTCATTGATCAATTGGGCCTGGGATAACAATGGACAAAGGAAAATGGGGTAAAGTAAGATGAAAGAAATAACAATCTTGGGGCTTAACAACATTTAAGCCCCCGAGGGATTATTTCCTTAGCACCTTTCCTCCATGCAACCTAAAGCCCTGCAATTGGGTGCTAAAAGGCTTAAAAACCCTTTCCCGAACCCACTTTCCTTTATTTTTTCATTTCCCCGACGTTTTTATTTAAATGAATATAGGTCGTTGATCTCTGTAGATCAACGACCATCGGCTCATCGCATTGTAGGAATCCATCACTATCGGCAAATCGCAAATTCCTTTCTCTTCTTTTGATGCAGATCCGACGATTAAATCTCAGCCATCGAATCCACAAGAACCAACGACCGAGATTTAATCGCGCTCTGCCCATAAGCCATCCAACATCACGCCCGCTGATCAGATCCTGATCGTCGATCATCCTTCAGATCGGACGGCCCTCGACGCATAATCGTACATCGCAAATCCAAATGTCCTGTTCGCTCTCCACCTCTGACGTGTGATCCCCTATTTAATCTCGACCGTTCATTATGTGGGATCCAATGGTCCATGCTTCATCGCAGTTCCGCCATCCTCCTAACCCTTCATCTACCATCTTTTAAACTTCGCCGTTGATCTTCTCAAATTGGACGATCCACATTACTTTCCCCTTTCAAAACCTTGCCCTTCTCATTCTTGCCATCGATAGATCTCTGTCGTTGATCTTCTCAAATCAGACGGTTCACATTTAAAACCACCATTGACCCCACCTACCTTTCCGCCTGTGCAACTTTCCCTCCATCGTGTTTTATCTGCACCATCAGATCTAGAGCCTCTCATCCGACAGCTAAAAACCTGTTTCGCATAATTTTTGCGCCTACACGTTAACATTGCAAAATTAAGCGAAATGGGTTTTGTAAAGGACATGCATCAGGCAGTGAAGCATATCACGTTTTTTTGGGCCAAATTCAAAACCACTTTGGAACAGCGCAAAACCAGCAGTTTTTTCCATTAAAACCACCCTTCCCCATTACATTGATTTTCCTCCTTTAATCGTAGCCATCCATTATTTCAATATAACAGCCCAGATTGCTTTGAAACCTCATATCCTTGCCGCTTCATTTTCTCCCCGAACAATTCACCAATACTTCTCCACCGTCGATCTATAAAGATCGACGATTCTGATTAATTTCCCCACCAAGCCATCGCATATCTCCTCTACTCCCAAACACCCCATTCAAAGAATCCTGAACGTTGATCATTCTAGATCAATGGCTCTCATTTATCCTATGTCCAAACTTCATTTTAGCCCCATTTTGCTTCTGCCAAAGGTATTTTCCCTTTTTTATTACATTTTCTTCCATTTCATTATAATGTTACCCTCTCCGCATTATAAACTCCCTGATTGATCTCAGTCATTGATCAATCTAGATCAACGGCCCAGACTTAATCTGACCCTCATCCATCCAACCACCTCCCCATTGAAATTCATCGAGCAAGCTCGATCGTCAATTGATCTGGATCAACGGCCATGATTTATTCTCACACCCAAAGCACCCTTTGACCTATTATTCACAGATTTTCTTATTTTTTTTCTCGTTTTGTGTAGGTTTTTAAGGTTTCTCCATAGTTTTAAAGGAAATCAAAAGCCAGGGAGGATGATCCCCCAGGCCACCATCAATGAAGAAAATGAATATACAGGGTTCGAACAACAATTTTAACCACGTCTCATGAACATTGGTAATATTATAAAAAACCTTTGCGCACCTGCAATACAGCAAAAACACTGTCAGAGTCCATTCATTAAAGAAAATTAGCATTGAAGACAGGAGATCAAAGGGTATCAGTGTGTAAAGGTTTAAATCAGAGTTTTTAAAAGGATTAAGGCATAAACTCAGAAAGTCAAATGCCTGATCCACAGTCAGCAGAGTATGAAGACCTGAAGATGAAGATTAAGCCAAATTAGGCCTAAAGCACAGAACAAAGACTGATTTAATGTGTTTTAAGATAAAACAAGGAGATATATTAGTCCGAGAAGCCTCCACTACCACATCAAGGGGTAATTGAATCCCCAGCTACCAAAAGAGCCACCTGCAACATTCATAAATCAAAAGAAGGCCTAGTTATTCCAAAACAAAAGATATTTTCCTAAAGACAGCTGAATAGTTATTTCAAACAAAAGAACATATTTCAAACTGTCAGTGAAGTTATTGTAAAGGATAAATAGGCCTCGAAGTCTACCTTTTTGCCCATTAAGCCTAAAATCACAGAAATAGAGTTAATGAAGCAGAGTTGTAATGAAATGCATTCCTGCCTTAGGCCTTGCATGGTTTTCAAGGCTAGGATTTGCATTTAGTGTAGAATTTATTGCACTACAATCCTAAAACTCTTCCACCTCCTCATTTATTCTATAAATACTTCTGAAGAATATGAGAAGTTGTTGGTTGGTTGATTTTTCACTAGTTGTAATACTAAAACTCTCTGAAATAATACATAGTATGTCTGAAGTTGAGGAAGAAATTGAAGTCTTGGAAGCTTGATGATGTTGAAACATGCTTGTTCTTGAGAAGGCTCTATCATTCGATCCATGAGCTTGGTTATTGGTGAAATATTCTAAACTGTTTGATGTTTTCTCCTGTTTTCATTTTGTTCCATAAATGCTCACTACAGTAGGATGAAAAGCTTAGGCTAAGAAATGACTCCTAGAAGCACCTTAGACCTGTTCATCCTTCATTGTTTTATGTTTTCTTCTGCTGAGGTATTTTAGAGTCTTTAATCTCTCTCTTTAGTCCTCATTCTTGTTTATTTCTCTAATAGTTCAAATATTTGGTTTCAGCATGATTTATGGTTTTCCCTGCTTGTCTGCTACCACTTGAAAACTGTTTTTGAAGTCTCCCTTTGAATTACCATTTTTTATAGTTAGCCAAGGAGGTATATTTTGATCATGCTCTTTGTCCTTACTTGAAAAATTGCTTTAAAGGTCTTTATAGTTGTGATCATAGATGTTTTTAGGTGTTCCCTCTTCTATGACTGTAATTATCAATGGATATTTTATGTTTTCTAAGTCATTTGAAATAAAATATTTGAGGAAATAGGATGTGCTCCCGAATCTTAGATTTCATTTTGAAAGTTGTCTTGAAGTCATTATTTGCTTAGAGTATGGTTTTTAGAATTCATGGTTAGCAATGTCTATCAAATACCTCTTTATTGTTCAAGTTATGTTTTCAAGTTCCCTTTGTTGAGAATTCAATTTCTCTTTCCAAATCATTGACGTCCATCTCATTCACAAAACCAAAGGATCTTGTGGCCAAGTTAGATTTTACCTCTGATATCCCATATCCATTGATGAGTTTGTCATAAACTCCTTCTTGACTCCATTTCCCAATGAATCTAACATTTCTCCTTTATAGCTATCTTTCCTAGACCTTTCATGTTCTACTATGTCATTCAACCAAACAAAAAAACAAACACTTGCACTTAATAACTATTCTAAAACCAATACTAAAAGAAAACAAGATAAACCTTTGCAAAACAAGTAAATTTGAGAGATCCCTCTCTGAGAACAGGAGGACTAGATCCTAGAACTCTAAAGATTGGTTCTGATGTTGCCTTGTCTTTTGATTTTCCAATCTATCAAAACACAGGACACCAACACAACTTGATTATGCAATGTACTAAAACATGATACTGAATTCTTCTACAATATTTTTGGAATATAAATCATGATCGTTCATTCACATGCAAGTAAGAGAAAGAAGTAAATCAATCTCACAACAAAATATTTTCCTGTGGAAAGAAACTGCTCAAAACCCCTCCATATTTATTATATAATGAACCAAGGAATCATGAAACAATAAAATGCATGTATGCTCACCACAACCTCATACACTCTACCAATTGTTTCACATTGATCTAGGAAAAATTGGACCAATACATAGCCAATTTCTTTCCCACCTTTAGCCTGCCTTGCTCACGCAATCCCTAGGAAAAATAATTCATATTAAATAGGAATCCCAACCTTCCTTGACTGTGCAATCCATCATGAGCTTCCTGTGGCTTTATAATTGCGCTCGGGTAATTCGTTATTAATACAACTCATAGTTTACTTACCTTTAACTTTTGTCTCAACTGGGTCATCATCACAATTTACATGCATGTAGCTATCAATAGTGAATTAGCAGTTACATGGTAGATCACTACCTGTGAATTAAATCTATTTTAATTCACTTGATCTTCCACTAGCTCATCAATTAGTTAGAACTAGTTAAACTAATTTTAACTCAATTAAATTGAGTTAACTAGTTGCACTCACACCAAAATAGTGCTACAATTGCAACTGGACCCTATAAATAATAGAATCGCTCTACATGCCTATCCTTTGACCCTCAACTTGAAATTATTGAGCTAACTAAGCCTATCACACTTAGTTAACTATTACAGGTTATTATGAGATAATATTACAATTTATTTTCCAATTTATTTAAAAATTGGACGCCCACAGTAGCACTAATGTGTCACTAAATTCATCACTCACGTGTGACCTGGAATCCCGCACTATTATTTGATGCATTTTCTTATTGAATTTCAAGACAATATGCCCCAAGTACACCAAAGAAGTTTTACCAAACTCAGATTTTGACATCTTCAAAAAAAATTGTTCCTTCCTTAAGAGATCAAGAAATTTTCTTACATGCATGACATGTTCATCAAGTGATTTACTAAAAATCAAGATATCATCTAAGTAGACTATGAAAAACTCATCAAGAAATTGCCTAAACACATCATTCATCACACACATGAAGGTAGCAGGGGCATTACATAAACCAAGAGGCATAACAGACCATTCAAACAAACCTTGATTTGTTTTGAATGTTGCTTCCAAATGTCAGCTTCAACAATTCTAATTTGATGGTAGCCACTCCTTAAGTCCAACTTATTAAAGTTCTTTTCATCTTTCAATTGATCAAGTAAATCATCTATTCTAGGAAGTGGATAATGGTTCTTTACCGTAATTTTGTTCAATGCATGGAAATCTACACACATGCACCATGTTCCATCCTTCTTTGGCACCAACACAATAGGTGATCCACTTGGCGAAGTACTTGGTCAAATGATCCCTTTGGCCAACAACTCTTGAATTTGCTTTTTTTATTTCAGCACTATCCATCACCGACATCTTATACATGCCAATGTTAGGAAGAGGACAATCTTGCTACACCTGTATTTCATGTTGGATTCCCCTCTTGGGAGGTAAATTTCCCTTTGCTTCTCGACACATATCATTATTTTGATTAACCACTTCAATAAAATCATATTTCAACTTTGGATCACAACCTTGGAATTCTTGATAATCAATGTCATTCTTTGGTTTACTCATAAGAAGCACAAAATTCTTGCTTGAATTCACTAGTCTTTTCATTTGTTCTGCATTAACTAATGAAAGATTTAGTTTCTTGTGATGAGCTCTCACAATATACTCCACACCATCTTTGAACAAGTGGTACTTGTTTTCATGGTGATAGAGGATGTATTTTATATCATAGAGGTAAGGACTACCTGAAACAATGCCTAAAATATCAAGTGGTATGAATTCTAATTCAACTTCGTCAATGAATTTTGTTGTGATTGCAAAGTGAAGAATAAACTTTCCTGTAACCTGTAAATTTGTGTTATTACATATCTAACCCAATGGATATGGTTTGGGATGCGGAATGGTTTCAAGATTAAGTTTCTTGACTAAGTCTTCAGGTGTAAAATTGGCTGGAGACCAACTATCAAATAGTGTGTCAATTTTTGTATGTTTTGAAATAACCCTGACATGAAATAATTCAATCCTTGTTTCTCAATTTGGAGTACTAGTGTGACAATTTGATGAAATAGTGCTAGAAATGAATTCTTTTCCATTCATACCCATGGCTGTAATTTTAGTTTCATCACCCAAATAAGATCCCAAATCATGTTAAGTGGTTGCAGTTGTTTTTTGTTTTCCCTTGTTGTTGAATTTGTTGGGCCTCATCTCTGGATGAAGCTTCCAACAATTCTTCTCATCATGACCCGCTTCGGAACAATGATTTCATGCCATTTTATCTCCTTCTTTTTTAGCGGATGCATTTTTATTTCCTTTTCCTTTGTAACCCTTTCCTTTCTCTCCACCCTTAAATGGCTTATTTTTACCATATTCTAGAATATTTTTCCCTCTTTCCTCAAGTTGAGTGGTTTTCACACAAACCTCATCTTGGATAATGGGATTGAACATAAGGATATTATGCCTTAGGTATCTATGTAAACCCCCTATATACTTTGGCAATGTGTTTTGTGATTGAAAATCAACACCTAACATAACAGTTCCTCTTCTAAATTCTTGGGTGTAATCTTACACATTTTGACCTTTAAGTGTCTAAATTTATGCCAATTTATGATGGATTTTTGCATATATGCGAGAAGGTACAATTGTATTTTAATAGCAACAACAAAATTAGACCAAGAGATTGAGATCTTACCATGTTTTTTTATCTCATCTTGTGTCTTGGCTTCCCACCATACTCGTGTAGCACCCTCGAGTCTCATGGAAGCTAGTTGAATCTTTGTATCATCATATTGAAGGTTTTGAATCCTACAGTAGACCTCAAACTGAAGAACCCAATTTTCAATCTTCTCTACATTAACTTCACCACTATACATGGGCAGCTCAAACTTAATATAAATTTTTAAAAGGGGTTGTTTACGAATTCCTTTTGAGGTATGTTGATGAGTATGAGTAAGGGTTATAGCAGTGGAAGAGAATGAAGATGAAGGTGAACATGGTGGTGAGGATGGTGGCTTATCACCATTTCCATTACCTCCTCCTCCTGGAGAACCCTCTCCTCTTGGAGGCTTGGAGCTTTCACCCTATAACCTTGTATTCCTCTCTTCATAGAGGACTTCCACCATCTTTGTCATGTCAAATAAAGCCTTCTCATCCTCTGTCATGTTATCGTTTCCTCCTTAATTAGACATCCTTACTAAAGCCTCAGGTACAATAGGAGGTGAATCTTGTGGTGGAGACTGTGGAAACTATGCCTTCCTTCTCCTTGCTCCAACTTGAGAACCTGCACCCATAAGCTTGCCTTCTCCTCTTTTGAGCTTCAACCTTGTAAGAATTTAAACACTTGCAAAAAAATTAAATCCTCCTCACATGAGTAAACCTAGTGCTATGATACCAACTTGATCTAAATGGGAAAGTTAGTGTTTCTTGTGCTAAATTCCAATTCAGAATATGAACAAAGTGTTTGAGTATTATGAGGTAAATTGCAAGTTAACCATGAGTTTTTATGTGAATTTCTTGAGAAAAATAACGTAAACAAAACACTAAACATCAACATCTAACATAAATGAATATCACCATAAACAGTAACACAATAGCACATGATGAAGGAGTTCACCCCGTCTAGGCTACGTCACCTTGTTCTATCTTATAATGGCTTGGACCTCTTCTATTATGCTAAAAAGTGTAATTACATACATTTTCAATGCTCAAACAATTTTGAAACCTGCTCCAATGGCTCCAGAATGTCAAAAATGCTCATGTAGCCTCTTTATACATCGAATTTTGTCAAAAATTGAGTAACTTATGGCTTCCCCAAGCTTTGGTAGTAACCGCTCCACAAATTCCTCCAAATCCTGCACCATCCTACAATTTCGCCCCCAAATATACTAACTGAGCGCTGAGTTTCCCAATAACCGGGTGAAATTTTCAACGCTTTAATTTTTCCTCTAATGCTTTAATACCTAATTCCAAACCATATGTATATGGTTAAATAATTTTTTTTAAAATAAAAAATGTCATGTTGTTTGTCTAACCGTCGGCATGGTGGACATATGGCATCGTCAGAATTTGTTGTCACAATTAGTGGATAGTGGGGGGGGAAGAGTGGGGGGAGCGTGGCTAGCCACATGCCCATGGTCTCACCCCAACGCAATGGCCAAGGTTTGGGTTAGACCCTAACCCACTCCCCCATGGCGGAAACCATTAAACTTTAAATTTAACTTGCAAAACTATAGGTTAAGTAACATTGCTATGGCGTGGGGGTAACCGTTTGTGTTGGATGTTTGGAGGTCACGGGTTCGACCCCTGCCCACTCCACTTAGACCTTGAACCAATTTTGGTGGCCCTCAGGATGCCTCATGGCGACCCTTGGTTGGGCCATCCTATGATTGGCCACCCAATTAACTAATCAAAAATTTGCTACAACAACCATTGACAAAATGCCACTTGGCACCACTCAATTTGACAAAGAAATTTGGTTGACCAGTTAGCCTACCACTGTGCATGCCTATTAAACAATTCAGACTACTGACTAGGTTTTCATTGATATATATATGTTTTAAATCACCTGTTTGATAAAGCGGACAAAACACGTTTTTCGGACCATACGATATCGATTTTCCTCGAAACGAGTTGCGTCAGATTCAGAGCGATGAGATGTACATGATTTTTTAGGTTCCACACCATTTCGAAAAATTTAATTTTTTAGCATAATTTTGAGCACTTGATCAAGATAAGAGATCATGGTGGCACAATTCTGTAGGAAGTGATCAAATACCTATACTTTGGATGATTTTGGGATATAAGAAGTTGATGAAGGTCGGATTTTTCCATACACTGCCTCATATGTCATCACCTTGGTGGCTTCATAATAGTCAGTATTGTACCACCATTCAACTAAAGGTAGCCATTGTACCCATTGATGCTACTTGTGTGAAGTGAAACTCCATGGATAGGTCTAAAAACATTTTTTGACTACCTCTATTTGACCATCAGTATGGGGATGATTAGTTATACTTAGTTGGATTTGTGTGCCCTGTAGCTTGAAAATTTCTTGTCAAAATTTGCTGGTGAAAGTGGGGTCTCGATCAGACACAATGGAAGTCACCATGCCATGTAATTTGAATATTTGGCCCATGAAAAATTGAGCCACCAATTTTTGGATAAATGGGTGCTACAAAGCACAAAAATGATCTTATTTGAAAATTCTGTTAAGAACCACCATGATGAACGATTTGTTGTCTGAGTTTGGGAGACCCATAATGAAATCACAGGAAACATATGCCCAGATGAAAGAAGGCATTGGAAAAGGTTGTAAGGTTCCTAATACCTTGATTGTTTCCCCTTTGTTGAGCTAGAATATGTTGCATTTAGCTACAAAAGTAATAATATTGTTCTTCATGTTGATCCAAAAGAAAGAGTGGTGTGCTTGTGCATAAGTATTTTGAAATCCTAAATTTCCTGCAACAAGAGCGGAGTGAAACTCTTCCAATATGAGGGTTTTGAGGGTGGAGGTTGGAAATAGCACTACCTAATCCTTATAGTGAAGAAATTATTCCTTCCAAGAATAGTCCTCTGAGTAATTAGGATCTTCTTGTAATTTATTAATGATCTAGGAAAAAGAGGGGTGGGAGAACCATTCATGACGTGTTTCTTAGATCCAATGTGGTGTGCGAAGAGAGATGTATAAAAGGGTTCCATCATACTCAAATTGTTGTGATAAGGCATTGACCACGACATTGTCATGCCCCTTCTTATAAATTATCTCATAATAATATCAAGAATTTCTACAAGCCATTTATTTTCTTGTAGCGATGATAGACACGACTCGAGGAAATATTTTAGACAATAATGGTCAGTGTGGATTTGGAAACGATGCCCCAATAATTATGCTCGCCAAGTGTCTACTGAATATAATTCTTTCCCATGTGCAGATTGAACTATATTCTTGCCACTGATTTATTGACTCATTAAAGCCAATGGTCTACCTTCCTGAATTAATATTGCACCAATGTATGTACTTGAACGATGACATTCAATCATAAAAGGTTTTTTAAAGTATGGTAGGGCCAATAATGCAGTGGAGCACATGGCCTGTTTGAGATCCAAGAAGTCTTTCTAGGTTGTGTCAGTCCATAGAAATTATTTTTTCTTGAGAATATTAGTGAGGGGTTGGGAAATTCATTCGTAATTTCAAACCAAATTTGTGATAGTAGCTCGTGAGACCCAATAATCCCTTCAAACTCTTCAATGTTTCTGGTTGGGGCCAATCTTGCATTGCCTGAATCTTTTTCGGATCAATCCTCACCCCTTCACGACCCAAAATGTGTCAAAGGAACACTTGGATAACTTGAAAAATATTTTATGGTCTTGCAGAAGTTTCAATACATGTTCAACATGCAAAAGTTGAGTCCCATGTTATTTTCTAAATGAGAATGTCATAAAAAAAGGTGAGGATTAATATTTTGTGATATGGTTTAAGAAGGTGGTTCATGAGGCTTTGAAAAGTGGATGGGGCATTACAGAGACCAAATGGCATGACCAAGAATTCATAATGACCTTCATGAGTTTGGAAATATTTCCTGGGAATGTCAACTTACTTCATTTGTATTTGATGATAGCCTGAGCAAAGGTCCAACTTGGTAAAGCAATTGGCACCATGTAGTTCATCAACCAGATCATCAACTACTAGGATATGAAATTTATCTTTAATAGTGATCTTCTTAAGGGCCCTAAATTTTGGACACATGCACTATTCATTTTATTTATTTAGAACCATGAATATTGGAGATGAATAAGGGTTGGTGCTAGGACGAATAAAAATGGATTCGAGGAGTTCCTTGATGATTTTTTCAATTTCAATCTTTTCTGAAAAAAGTATATCAATAGGGGTAGACATTTAGAAGTTGGGTACTTGGGAGCAAAGGGACGATATGCTCATGTTCACCCCTAGAGGGTTGGAGATCCTTAGGTTTATCAAAGACCCACTAGTGGGAATATAATATATGTTTCATATTGGGATGCATGTGAGGAGGAGTGGATTCATTGGCAACGATGGCATTAAATTGTGCTACTATTCCATGATGGCCCGTTTTTAAAAGCTTCTTCATTCAATGTGAGATGATGATAGTAGGAGCACCTGCCTAGAGTCCTTGTAGTGTATGAGTGTGGTTTTTCTACGTAAAGCTCATATATAACTCCTGGATGTCCATTTTGATAGGGCCCGATGTGCAGAGATATTCAACACCTAGGAAAATGTTGCAACCACCCATTTCAATGACAGAGATGTGGGTTTTGAGGTGATAATACCCCATTTTAAGATTCAAATTTTCATGGTATCCTTCATATTTCATGGTCCCCCCATTGAAAATAAGGACTTGGAAATTAGATTCCTCACTCATAAAATAATGAATGAATTCTGCTACTCTCTTATGACAAAATTATGTGTGCTTCCATTGTCATTCAACACCACCACTAGCGAATGTTTAAGGAAACCTATGATTTTAAGAGTCTGTGGAGAAGAAATGTTGGCTAGGGAATGTAGTGAGATAAATGGCTCATCTAGTATAGCTATAGTATCAGTGCTTGTGGTTGTTAGGGGTTCACCCTCTTCCTCCTCGGGCACTTCAGGGGATAGAGCTTCATCGACAAAGTTGTTTTCAAGAGCATCGATTTGAAATAATTTTGGTTCCTTCCATTTATGTCTCGGGTAGTATTTGTCACCATAGTATTTTTTATCACCTAGATTGACCTCAGGCTGAAGGAAGGCAAACCAGGGTAACCACAAACCATGCTTAACCTTGTAGCTAGCCCTACAAGGCAGGGAGAGGGCTCTCTCCATAAGAAATATCAGTCAAGGATGACTGCAAAAAAATGATTTTAGGCTAGGTATAGTAGCTCGAAATGTTTTGATAGATTTGTTGGTGTTTGTTGTATCAGATGGAGCTGGGAAGTTTTAAGTCTGGGAAATTAAATCAGAAATGCAGAGTATTCTATGGGGCAAGGTAGGCATGGAATTTAACACCTTTGGCTTTATGATTATGAAGTGTTCAAGACTAGTGAGGAGCTGAGGAGGGCATATGAGATGAATCCTTCTCAAACAGTAGAAAACATACAATATTGAATGATTTCCAAAGGAAAAGCACTGTAACAATGGATTCTACCTATCTAACTTGAAAAGATTCAACAGAAATCAATGGAATGAATGATGGCATACAGAAAATTTAACAAATGATTACAAAAGAAGAAACTGTGCTAAAATTCCATTCCACAGGGATCCCATAAAAAATAGTTGCAAATATTATTAATTTCCAGCCAAACTGGTTACAAATATGTACAATCAAGCTCAGAGCACCCCCTGTGATTCCAAGCTTTTCCAACCGACTGAAAAATTACATTAAATAGACTAGCCTCAGGGGGCGAATCTGTAAAAATAGAAGTTGTTTCACTTGCCCCCAAACAAAAACCTGAAGATAGAAAACCCCAACAATATACCTCTGAAAGAGAGGAAATTGTTCATTGAACCATCCGGAAGTATAATCTGTTACACTTACTCCAACAAACGGAAAGAAAAAAATTTGGAACCGACCTGCCCCCATCATTTATCATTTGCTGCCTTTCCGTGGCTAATGCCATAATGATCTCTGTATTCACAATTTGCTCACGGCCTTAACAGAGTGCCTGTTCCTTTAACCTTAAGAAAACCCTTTTAAACCATAAAAAAATAAAATGTGCCTCATTTAATGGAGAAAAGCCCTTTTTTCTTTGAAAAGAGTGGAAAGAAGTGGTGGGCCCAACAATCACAATCACAAGCAGAAGAGGGACGGAAAGACTTTAGGCAGAGGAAATCGGGATATGTGATGAGAGACAGAGTGATGAGCGAGAGTCCGATGCGATGAGGGAGCGATGGAGGATAGGCCGATGTGATGAGCGATGGAGGATAGCCTGATCCGATGTGAATGGAGCGATGTTGCGATGGTGTGATGTGTTATAATCGCATCAGTGGAAGTCGAGAGAGCAGGAATTAAGCGTTGGAGGGACATGCGATGCTGCGATGCGATCACATTGGCAGAAAAAAGGGAAGTGTAGTTAGCATAGTGGGAGTGAGACAATGTGATGGGTGATGTTGCAATGATCTCATTTGGAATATGGGGAATAGAGTTAAGCATTAGAGGGGAAGCAATCACGCGATGCGATGCTGCGGTGGGATCGCATCAGCGGAAGAGAGATGGCGAGGTTCAACACGGCAGGAAATGCGATAATGCGATCGGCGATGGTGTGATGTGATCACATCGGCGATGCACCATCACATCAGGGTTGTAGGAGACAGAAATTACAAAGGAAAAATGGACTCAGCGGTAAAGAAAAAAATAATATAAAAAGGCAAAAATTGTAAAGTTAAAGGGCCAGTAGAATAATGGAAAAAAGGGCAGAATTGTGCTTTTTGGGCCATTTATTCATTTGGGCATATTTTCCAATCCAAAAGTCGATTTTGGGAGTATGATATACCGTTGGAAATATTTTTCTGAGCTGCTTCTGATGGACATGGTTAGAATATGATTTTCACTAAAAATAATGTGGAGAACACCTTTAAAAACCAGGCAGAGAAAAATTCCCTGTGACCCTTGGTGGTGGGTTGCAAAAGACTATCATTGGCTTTATGGAAATAGCAGCTTTTGAAGTTCAACTTATTACATATGGAAACATAAAATTACATAAGAAATGATAATAAAAACAAAGTACCCTGTTTTCACCTCAAAACATGGTTTTGAGGTGAAAATGACATTAAGCTTGAAAGGACAACTCTTTGACTTTTCTAATATTATGCTTTGAGTTTATTTGGCATCCCCATGTCCTTGCTGATATTTATTGACACTTTCATCATCAATTTGACTATGGTGGAACCCTAAAACCTAATGAGACCAAACCCTTTGACCTAATAAAATGAACTGCATAGTGAAAAAGAATCATGACTGAAGACCATAGAGAGGAAAACCAACAAGTATTTTTCATGAGGGAAAACTAATGAAGTGACCCCAACCATCATTGGATCCATGACCTAATGGAGTGATAAAAAGTTATAGTATGAGACTCCTACTTTACAAATGCAAAAGAGCATATTTTGATCACTGATGGAAGTATGACAAGACTGACACTAACATTAGCTCCAATGGGGATGGTAGCTCCTTGGAGGTGCCAAGAACATCATAGACCTAGTAGCCTTATCCATTGGGAAATATGGTTAAAATAATTCAATGACTGAAAACTGACATAATGCAGACTAACTCGTGACTCAAACCATGACTGTTAAACTAAATCAAAACCGGAAAACCTTACACATATCATTCAAGTTTTATAGCCTTTCCTTCGGGCCCCAAGCTTCAATGACTGTGCACTTGAAATCTTACCAAAAATGAATATGGCATGTACAATGACTGTGACATAATTTCAGAGAATCATCTTAAAAGTAGTAGTGCTTCAAGAACCTACAATTCATTGGCCCTCCTAGGCAATCTTGACCATCCATCTCTATGAACAGAAAAGCGTTTTGTCCTCTGTATGCTAAAATCTTATACGATCCTTTCCATAGGTTATCGAACTTACCATGCTTTCCTTTGTCCTCATTTCATGCATCCCATCTCAGCACTACATCTTCCAAATGAAATTTTTCTGTTTTAGTTTTTCGGTCATAGATTTTCTTTATTTTTTCCTGCAACCAAATAGTGTTTTGAGAAACTTCTTCCCTTGATTGTTGAAGGTGGATCATTTGATTGATCCTTCACTGAATATCATCCTCTTTGCTGCTAGCTTCTTGTATTAATCTCATGACCGAAACTGTAAGTGATGTAGGAAATACGGAATCAGTGCCATAAACTAATTCAAATGGTGACATACCTATGGATTTATTGCTGCTAACTCTACCGGCCCATAATGCGTTAACAAGTTTTCGATGCCAATTCCTTTTATTCGCTTCCAAAATTTTCTTGATTATATTCACCAAAGTATTATTTGATGATTCTGCCAATCCATTGCCCTACAGGTAGTATGCTATTGAATGGCCCAATATAATATTGTACTTATGGCATAACTCCACCATCTTCTTGGATTTAAACACCACTGCATTATCTGTTATGATCTTGTGAGGGCAACCAAAACAAGACAAGATATTTGATTCTAAAAATTGAATAATTACCGTATCCATGGCCTGCCTTGCTGGAATGGCCTCAATCCATTTGGTGAAATAATCGGTAGTTGTCAAGATCCATCGATGTTGTGCTGATGATGTGGGATGGATTTCCCCTATGAAATCAAGTCCCCACTATTGGAAAGGTGCATTTACTTGAAATGGTTTCAAAGGAAGAGGAAGCAGTTTCCTTTTTCCTTGAAAAACTTGACACTCAAGGCAGCTCATCACTATTTGATACAAAGCTGAAAATAGAGTTGGCCAATAATATCTTGCTCTCAATACTTTGTTAGCTACTGTTTTCCAAAACAAATGACCACCACAATCACCTTTATGAAACTCATGCATCACCTACTGAGCCTCATCTTCAACCAAACAATTAAGTAGAATACCTCCCAGATCTTTCCAATAAAGAGCACTGTTTAAAATACAGAATTTAGCAGACTTGATTTTTAGTGATCTACTTTTTCTTCTAAACATCCCTGGAGGTGGCGAAAGATGCTCAATAACATAAACTATGTCTGAATACCATGGTTATTGGAGAAAATTTTCTAAAACTGGAATAAGCGAACCATCATCCTCATCCTCCAACATTGCTGCTATGAGATTTATGTCGAGGGCACGCAGGTTTGATTTTGCTATTAGTTTTTCCAAGCCTTGTCCCTTGATTAACTTTGTGGGTTTAATCTCCAAATCATATTCCAACATTGCCGCTATCCACTTACCTCTTCTTCCCTACGAATCAGTTTGCACCAGAACATATTTTACTGCTGCATTAGGAACATATGCTATGGTATGTGAATGCAGAATATACAATTTGAAGTCCTTTAATGCTTTTATAAGAGACAATGCTTGTTTTTCAATGATATTATACAGCAAGGTAGCATCTCGAATAGTCCTACTGAAAAAGGCAATGGGTTGTTCAATCTGATCTCTCTTTTGCATCAATACCACAACCATGGTATGCTCCGATGCAAATGAAAATATAATGAAATCTTGAGTGTAATCGGGACTAATAAAGACTAGGGCATTGGACAAAGAAAAATTTACCAAATTAAATGACTTCATATCATCCTCGCTCCATATGATAGTGCTGTCCTTTTTCAACATATTAGTCATTTCTCGTAAATGTTCCACCAAATTGGGTATAAATCTACGTAAGAAGTTCATCTTACCATTGAATTCCTGAATCTCCTTTTTGTTACGTGGGAAATATATGTGCTGAATTGCCTCCATTCTTGAAGGATCAATGTGGATACCATCTTTAGAAATGATATGACCAAGAAGCTTGCCCTCGTCCATAGAAAAAATACTTTTCTTCGGGTTGAGAGAAATCCCAAACTTTCTACATCATTGAAATACAATCCTCAAGTGGTGCAGGTATTCATCATCAAAACTAGAAAATAGTGTCAAATCATCTAAATAAACAACTAGAAAAACATCCTTCCCATTAGCAAAAGCGAAGTCTATTGCTCACTAAAAATTAGCTCCAACATTCTTCAATCCAAATGGCATTCTGGCGTACTGAAAAGTTCCCCAAGGTGTCGTAAAAGCATTTTTGTCTTGGTCTTTTTCATGCACCAAGATCTGATTATAGCCTGAGTAACCATCGAGTAGTGACATGTACGATGCTCCAACTACTCTTTGCAGAATGTGATCCATCTTCGGAACTGGATAGTTATCCTTTAAGGATACTTTATTGAGATTCCAGAAATCTATGCACAACCTTATTTCTCTTGTCTTTTTTGTGTACCAGGGCTAAATTCGAAATCCAATCAGAAAATCTAATTGGAACAATGATACCAACTTTAAACAATCTGTTTACCTCTTTTTCAATGGATGAAAGAAGCTTTGGATTGATCCTTCTCAGCTTTTGTCTAAATGGCTTCTGATCCGGCTTGATAGGAATGGTATGCTGAATTATATTTTTGTCATATACCTTCAAATCTGAATAATCCCATGCAAACACATCAGAAAATTCATAAAGTAATTTAACATACTGGGCCTTTACCTTAGGAGATAATGATTTTGATAACTTCACAAACTTAGGCTTGTCAGTTGTTCCAAGATTGACATCCTCAACTCCTTTATCAGTAGGCACCAAGCTCGGATTTCTTGCAACCTCATATTGATCAAAAAGCTCCTCTATAGGTATAAGACCTTTAGGAATAACGTTATCTTTCAGCTGTAACACTTCCATCTGATTTGCTTCAATCTCTTGTTCATCGGTATCATAATCACCATCTATGGAAGCATTCTTGAATTTTCCTTCACTTTGTAAAATAACATTGATTTCGTTGTCATCCCAAAACACTTGCCAATACCTCAGATTATCTGGAATAGTAGGCTGATGTTTGACATGAATTTCAAATTTGTTGCTGGAGTTCATTGGAATCTTCAAATTTCTTTCAGTGGTGGCAAGTGAATCTGCAATAAGATTCTGAATTCGGGGTGCTGCTGTCAAAATATATTCAGAAAAAAATCTCAAGATATATAGGACCACATTTCTGTAGGCTCTCAATCGCTAATGGTTTTCTTGATACTCTCCCTTTACTTGTTTGATTACCAACTCTGAATCTCCATAGACAGAAATCCTTTTTGCATTTAACTTTTTCAAAATTTTCAGACCTGGAATCAAGGCTTCATACTCTGCTTCATTGTTAGAGCAGTCAAAAGCCAACTTATAAGCACACACTCTAACATTACTAGGAACTCTGTCAGGCTAGAAAACAGGGCTCCGAATCCATATTCCTATACCAGCACCATCCTTACCAATAGCTCCGTCAAAATCCATGCTCCAAAGGCCTTCCTCCTCTTCTAGATGCTGAAATTTTGTTTCTTTCTCTACCTTACCTTGACTAATCTCTTCATTCTTTTGTTGTTCACTGAACTTTTGTTGTTGGCAGGTGGAAAGCTCAAAAGGGCTTGCTACTTTTTCTTTTTCCTGTTTAAGGACTTCCCTAAAATTCTCTAAAATTTTTGGTGCCTCATCTACTTCTACCAAATGAACATCTTCATCACTCAAACCACTATCTCAATATAGTACAAATGATTCTAAATCTGTATGGAAAACATTAATTGGATGATTAACTAGCTTCTCTTTGCTATTGATCATATATTTCATTTTCTTCTCCCTGTATATCTTTCTCAATTGACCGAACACGTGAATGGTAGCATAAGAGAAATCAAGTTGTATAGTTCCCTTAAGTTTTGCACCCCACGATTTGGACAAAAGCATACCAAACCGTGGTGGAATGTCAGCAACAACCACATCCATCAAAACATTCTTTACTGGGGTTTGATCTAAAGATAGTACCAAGTCTTTGATAAGAGCAATACAACGGATCCTACCGGAGTCAAACGAATACAGGTCATGGTATTTGTGGGTAATATCAAGACCCAACTTCTCCATAATGGCTTTAGGCATCAAATTGTGAGAAGCTCCAGAATCCAACATAGCATTGTGTAAAATGTACTCATGAAATCTAAGACTCAGGTAAAAGGGAGGGACTTCACTATCTTTAGACTAACCTTCTATGGCAGGACCAAAAATGAGTTCAGGATGATCATCTTCAACATTTACCATATCTGAAATAGAGTCTATTTGCAAACATCTAGATACCTGATGTTTATAAGTGTTGTTCTTCACCAACTCAGCCAAGGGAATGGATACCTTCAACTTAGAAATTTCATTTTCTAAATTAAAAGACGAAACTTTTTCTACCTTTTTGATTGGAAGATCCTTCTTCTCCACTTGCTCCTTCGTTGCACTTGGCTGATTATTCTTCTCATTTGCAATGTTATTTGTTGAGGGTACTTTGCTGGAAGTTGAATCAGTAGGTTCTTTCCCTTTCCTCTGAATGTTTGAATAGTCATTCTATGATAGCAACTCTTTCCTTTTCTGAATGGGATTGATTGGCACATCTCTGCTCCTCAAAGAATATTGCTTCTATTATGCTGACAAAGCATTCATATATCCTCATTGATAATCATTGGAATATTCTTCTAAAACTACTTCATTTGACAATATGAAATCTTCATCTCTTAGAGTGTCTGGAATCACTACATATTCTTCATATTTTTTCAAAAAAATGGGTGTACCATCGGCAATGAAAAAATGACTAGTTTGAACTACCAGATCATCATCATCATCATCTATTTCCATTCCCTGAACATAATTTTGTTGCAAAGGAGTTCTGATCTACTACTGTTGTGTTTTTTGGTCTTTCGTTTTATGTTCCCTCTTCTTGATTAGAAATTAGGGCTACTGTTGTCCTCTGAAATTTGGATTCCTAATTGGTGCTTCAGGTCTATCTAAAATAGTCAACTGGTCAACCATCTTCTCCACTATTCGGATCAAAGTATCCATCTTAGCATCTGAAGGAGATGCTTCCTCCTTTACAGTCACTCTCTTTTCAGCTCTCATCCGTGCTCTTTTGGCTAGCGGATTTTCTTTTACGCTTACCATGATTAGCTGCATATCTTCAAGTGTGGTAGGATCTCTTTATCACAACTGATATGCCATGTCAGCATTGAAACGATCTGGAAATTTGAGCAAAGCTAACCCCATGGTGGGTTTGAGGTTGGCCAGAATAGCATTATACACTGCATTAAACCTCACACAATAATCTTCTACACTTTCACCCACATTCCTTTTGATATTTTCATACTGAGACAAAATTTGGAGTGGGTGTTTATTTACCTCCCACCAGTCTAAGAATTTTCTATGTAGCTCTAGAAAAATGTGGATAGAGGCTACTGGTAAGCCTCTGAACCATTTTCAAACTTCACCTCCAAAAATTTGGACAAACAATCTCACAGTCACATTTTCTGCCTCTACCTCACGAAGGTCAAGGAAGTCATTCATTTTATCAACATGTTGTTGGGCTGTAATGCTTTGAGTGGCATCAAAAAGAGGTATTTTACTTTGGTAATCCGCAGGCATATCATTCAGATTTTGAGGTAAAACCAGGGGTGCATACTAGGCAGCTATGACTCGAGGCGGATTTAAAACAACGCTTGAACTACTAGGATTTAAGAGAGTTGTTGATGGAGAAGTAGGGGTGATAAGTTGGAGGGGAAGGGTAGCTATAAACCGAAGTTGAGAATTGATTTCAGAAATTGATGGGAATACTGATGAATTGAGGGTAGCAGATGCTGATTCCGATGATTCTGAAGGCTTCGGTATATTGGTAGCAATGATAGATTATTGAGAAGATTTTAAGATATAATCGTCAATTGATCTATTTTCCCTTTGAACTTCGAGATCTACAAGAAACTCCAGGTCTAAAACTATGTCATCAAGTGCAGTTTCAGATTTGGTTCTGAATAGAGAAAGCTCAAAACACTCATCAAAAGGGAGGTCTTCAACAAACAACCACTCAATAGGCCAGGAATGGGATCTGAAAATAGGTCTAGGGCTTGCTAAACTTTCTTGTCTTTTGATTATTCACAGAATAAGGTTAGGATTTTCAAATATAGGGGGAGGATTTGGGTCAGGATTGGCCCTCGTGTATTTCCTTGAAGCCAATGTGGTTGAATTTCGAAATTATTACTTTGCAATGTTTTATTTCAGCCTAGCAAATTCTAAAACTCATCATCCAAAGTTCAAGAATTTATATGGAAGAGATTACCACGGTGATCAATCTTTCGTTTCAGATTTTTCCCCAGTAAGGTCGCCACTATGTTATCACCTAGATTGACCTCAGGCTAAAGGAATGCAAACTAGGGTAACCACAAACCACGCTTAACCTTGTAGCTAGCCCTACAAGGCAGGGAGAGGGCTCTCTCCATAAGAAATATCAGTCAAGGATGACTGCAAAAAATTGATTTTAGGCTAGGTATAGTAGCTCGAAATGTTTTGATAGATTTGTTGGTGTTTGTTGGATCAGATGGAGCTGGGTAGTTTAAGTCTGGGAAATTAAATTAGAAATGCAAAGTATTCTATGGGGCAAGGTAGGAATGGAATTTAACACCTTTGGCATTATGATTGTGAAGTGTTTAAGACTGGTGAGGAGCTGAGGAGGGCATATGAGATGAATCCTTCTCAAACAGTAGAAAACATGAAATATTGAATGATTTCCCAAGGCAGAGCACTGTAATAATGGATTCTACCTATCTAACTTGAAAATATTCAACAGAAATAAATGGAATGAATGATGGCATACATAACATTTAAAAAATGATTACAAAAGAAGAAATTGTGCTAAAATTCCATACCACAGGGATCCCATAAAAAATAGCTGCAAATCTTATTAATTTCCTGCCAAACTGGTTACAAATATGTACAATCAAGCTCAGAGCGCCCCTTGTGATTCCAAGCTTTTCCAACCGACTGAAAAATTACATTAAATATACTAGTCTCAAGGGGCGAATCCATAAAAAGAGGAGCTGTTTCACCTGCCCCTAAAAAAAAACCTGAAGATAGAAAACCCCAACAATATACCTCTGAAAGAGAGGAAACTGTTCATTCGACCATCCAGAAGTATAATCTATTACACTTACTCCAACAAATGGAAAGAAACAAATCTGAAACCGACCTACCCCCATCATTTATCATTTTCTGTCGTTCCGTGGCTAATTCTGTATTGATCGCTATATTCACAATTTGCTCACGACCTTAACAGAGTGCCTGTCCCTTTAACCTTAAGAAAACATTTTTAAACCCAAAAAAATCAAATGTGCCTCATTTAACAAAGAAAAGCCCTTTTTTATTTGAAAAGAGCGGAAAGAAGTGGTGGGCCCGGGAATCACAATCGCAAGTGGAAGAGGGACGGAAAGACTTTGGGCGGAGGAAATCACAATATGCGATGAGTGACGGAGTGATGAGCGAGAGTCCAATGCAATGAGGGAGCGATGGAGGATAGGCCAATGCGATGAGAAATGGAGGATAGGCCGATGCGATGGGAATGGAGCGATGTTGTGATGGTTTGATGCGCAATTATCACATCGGCGGAAGTCGGGAGAGTGGGAGTTAATCGCTGGAGGGACATGCGATCGCGTGATGCGATGTGATCGCATCAGTGGAAAAAATGGAAGCAGAGTTAGCGTAGCGGGAGTGCGACAATGCGATGGGTAATGTTGCAATGATCGCATCGGGAAGACATGGAACATAGTTAAGCACTGGAGGGGAAGTGACCGTGCGATGCAATGCTACGATGGGATCATATCGGCGGAAGAGAGATGGCGGGGTTCATCATGACGGGAAATGCGATAATGCAATGGGCAATGGTGCGATGGAATCACATCGGCGATGCACCATCACATCGAGTTTGTAGGAGATGAAAATTACAAAGGAAAAAGGGACTTAGCGGTGAAGAAAAAAAATATAAAAAGGCAAAAATTGTAAAGTTAAAGGGTCAGCGGAGTAATGGAAAAAAGGGCAAAGTTGTTCTTTTTAGGCCATTTATTCATTTGGGCATATTTTCCAATCCAGAAGTCGATTTCGGGAGTATGATATACCGTTGGAAATATTTTTCTGAGATGCTTCTGATGGACATGGTTAGAATATGATTTGCACTGAAATCATGAGGAGAACACCTTTAAAAACTAGGCAAAGAAAAATCCCTTGTGACCCTTAGTGGCGGGTTGCAAAAGTCTATCATTGGCTTTATGGAAATAGCAGATTTTGAAGTTCAACTTATTACATATGGAAACATAAAATTACATAAGAAATGATAATAATAAAAAGTACCCCGTTTTCACCTCAAAACATGGTTTTGAGGTGAAAATTACATTAATCTTGAAAGGACAACTCTTTGACTTTTCCAAATACTATGCTTTGAGATTATTTGGCTTCCCCATGTCCTTGCTGATATTTATTGACACTTTCATCATCAATTTGACTATGGTGGAACCCTAAAACCTAATGAGACCAAACCCTATTACCTAATAAAACGAGCTTCAGAGTGAAAGATAATCATGACTGAAGACCATAGAGAGGAAAACCAGCAAGTATTTTTCATGAGGAAAACTGATGAAGTGACCCCAACCATCAGTGGATCCATGACCTAATGGAGTGATAAAAAGTTATAGTATGAGACTTCTACTATGCAAATGCCAAAGAGTAGATTTTGATCACTGATGGCAGTATGACAAGACTGACACTAACAGTAGTGGCAGAGTCCTTGTTTCCTTATTTCGGCCATTTATGTTGGAAACACCTTTTGAAGCTTAAGTGTTTGGGTGGGGCCCGTATCCAGGGTAGGGTGTTACCATGAAGAAAAATTTGGATGATTGGATTCATGGAAAATTTTAGGTGATAATATTCGCAGGTGGACTAATTTTCCATGGTTTTTCCAAAAAAAAGATTAGCCAATTTCCATTTTTTATAAAAATGATCCGCCTGAATTTTAAAATATAAATTATTTTACCTTAAAAATCGTCAAAATTATATAGAGAGTATATGTAAAATCATTATATACTTTAATAATTTCACAAATACATCAATAAAATTTTTATAGTTTTCATATTAGGGACTAGTGAGATTCGCCAATGTTTATAAACATCAAGATCATTTTCCATCCTTAAAAGTTTCCCTAATTGGATTATACATTTAAAGCAACTTCTACCTCTAACGCGTTGTTGCATGTGTCCAACCAAGTAGCTGGGTGATGCATTAAGGCATGGGCTTGGATGGCTTCCTTTAGTCTACTGATAAAACATTCCAAGTAAAAGGAATCTTCTAGTCCTTTAGTGTGGATGGAAAATTTTCCAAAGGATGCAATGTAGTCACATATTGTACTTGTTTTCCTGAGCTTAGTGAGACAACCCAGAAAGTGAGATTTCCGATCAAAGTGATCACAGATGGATTTTTAGAATATGTTTTAAGCTGGCCTCACTATATTTCATTTCTAATACCACTTCTACCATTGCCATCGCTCTTGGTCCAAGTAAAGAGATCCCACATATAGTTTGGTTTCATCTTCCTAGATATTATTAAGGTGGAAATATTGTTCCATTTGTGCTACCCATAATACTGGATTAGATCCATCAAATTTGTGCATGTTCAGCTTGGGCGTCTGATAGCTCAAAAATTGGTGACCTCCATGGAAATGAATGTGATGGATATATTCTCCTTCTTTGTGTGCATCAACATCGTGTTCGTCCCCCACGGATTCATGAGACTTCCTTGGGGATTGCAATATTTTTGTTGTTATTATGTCGTTAATAAATGTCTGGAAGTCATTACATTTTTTTTCGAGGGTATCAAATCTCTCCACAACCTTCTCCACAGCCATAACTTGAGACTTGGTACCGTGCATACACTAGCATCAGTCAAATTTTGAGCACACTTAAGAGTAGTATGGTAGGAAATAGGGAAAGATCGGGCATCTAATGATGTGGGTCACTTGAAGTCGTGTCGAAAAAAATTGAGACTGCATGAAAATTGGGAGCTTACATGTGAATGGTGACTTTGTAATAATCTTGTCATCCTGAATATTATGGGCTAAGTCTCTTGCAAGCATCCCTTGATGACTTGAAAGTGTTTTACTCCCAAATAATCAATACTACAATTTTCAAAATTCAAAATTCTTAATACTATCAAATATCCTATAAAAATCGGAGTTGGATTGTAGTAGAAGAAATCCCAAGGTCTTGGCACTATAAAATGTATTGTGAAAATATGAACTGGACTATGGTGGCCAAAACCCTTACTACACAAAGATTCTGATCTACGTTGTGAAAACCCCAACCGTTGAATCTGGTCTGTATGGCGGTGACAAAACACCAACTTGTGGATTTAATCTATATAACGAATACCAAACCCCAACAATTGTATTTGATTTGGACGAAAAGGTATAGGGTGATCTTTATATACCCTAGGGAACTAAGGTCACAAAGGAGTGTCAAGTGTTACATATCGCGACATACATAGGGGTCCAATAGTAGTACTCGAGCCAACCTTTTAGAGCTCTAAGTAAGGAGGATCGACCATCCCCTTAAGCGTACTACCCGACTACCCTATTGTATGTGTGAGTAATCTCCTTGAGTGTTGTTATAAAAGTACTATAACAACAATATGATCAATGAATGATCTAATTTTAGGTTTCAGGTTACCCTATGGGGGGCTTTCGATATACATTGGGGTACGTGGAAGTGCAGTGTGTGTGTGGTTCTATATTATTCACTAGAACTTGAAGGGGCACCTCCATGGGTTACAAGGGATTCCAACAATAATTAACACCTCTTGTAGTTCTCATGTGCATGCCTCCCAAAATCCATAGGTTTATGCACTCAATGATAGATCTCGTGGTTTAAAGATGTCGGAAGATGTTTGTAGCCTAAAAAAACAAAATTCCAAAATTGGAGGTCTAACTAGCCCTAGAAAGTGCTTTGATACTACTTGTTATCTACTTGACCTACAAGAATAACATGATGCAAAAAATACAAAACAATATTGCCAGAAACACAGAAATATCAGATGAATTCAGACAAGAGACAAAGAGATTTGTATTATTCAGAAGAAAAATACAATGTCCACTTGCCTCTTAGAGGGGGAAACCTCCAAAAAATAAGATCTCAATCACAATATGACTCAATTATTATTCCCTTTCTATCTAAAACTATTTATATCTTTATGACATCCAAAACCCTAATACTAGTGATCCTTTGCATAATATGGTTTAACCACTTTATTTATTAACTATGGCCCATTCATAACTAATTTTGGTCCCTTTTTTATAATGTGGTTCAACCAGTTACAATTATTATTAATGTGGATAACTTCTTACGGTATTTATTGACTCAAATAATTAACTAAGACTTTAACTAGGCCCCTTGGGCTTATTAAATAAATAAAGGCGTTAGGGTTGGACCCTAACAAGAATACTTTTGTAACTTCATGTATATATTTTATAGGAGATTCATTTCTCATTTCCTACATTACGAGTGGAAAAAAAATAGTTGTTTAGTGCTCATTGCTCTGAAAGGGAGTGCTCAAAGATTTAAATATTTTCTCCTAATAAATTATCTTTGGATGCCAATAATTTTCCCTTCTCTGATCAATTCTTTTATTCCAAAATGAAACATATGTTTCTAACTCCTTTTTTATTTATCCATATCAAAAAGACTCATTACATGTGTATTTAAAAATTGATGCAATCCCATTAGTAAGTGTACATTACCATTATAAAAATAATAAAACATATTAATAGGAAATTGTTACAGTTAAGTTTGTCACATTCAATGAAATGTCTTGGAAAACAGATCAATAAATATTGAATGACACTTTTAATTCATCCCCTGCAAAGCTTAGAACAACTTCTCTCCAAAGAGTCCCATAATTTTTGGTTTAAAATCTTAAAAACCTCATTTTTGGACACATAACACTTCCCGTTTGAGTAACCTGCACTCTTGCGTGTTTTACAATGAGAAATTGTGTTGACCAACACATGTTTCCTTTGGTGCATGTGCGATGGCCTCTAGAATTCAGTAAAAAATAAAAATAATTTTGAATCTTAACCTTCTAGAAGTTAAATCCCAAACCACCCTATTTACTCTATAAACTCACTCCCTTACATGGAGTATAGGTTGGATTTTGGAGACTCTTAGTTATTCCCTCATGTTTCTTTGTGCCTAAGGATCCATTATCCATTGATTCACTTGAGTTGTGATTGGAGGATTTTTTGTGGAAAATGAAGGACATGATAGTTGGGAGACATCTACAATGTCAAGAGCCATAAAGTGTTGTAATAATCCTACTTTCATTAATACCAACAATGTTTTGTTTTCCTATAGTTATGTATCAATGATACACACATAAAATTCCTTATTCACTTATTTTTTAGAGATTTTAGTACATACTATTTGGATGTTCTAGTTTTGTAGCTCGTTTTAGTTGTTTTGCAGGTTCCATATATGCATTTGGAGCTAGAGAAAAAGTTCAAAAGTAGGGAGAAGAGGATAACCCACATTAGACTCAAGGTAGGTCCATCCTCCATGTTCTAATTCTTTAAGAAAAGAATAATTCTTTTGTTTCTATATCAAGCCACTAGATCTAGGGAGTTCACTTATGTTTGTAGAAGAGGATTTTCCATCAAACAACTTAGCAACTATACTGGGGAACAAATGTTCCTTTTGTGGTTTCCTTTTTCATATATTTTAGACCTTTGAAAGCAACTGAATTTGACTTATTGAGACAATAATTAGTCTTAGGAAAGCATAATTATGAGAATGGTAGGTTTTTTTTACCTTTTAAAAAAAATTATTCCAAATGCACTTTCTGATTTGAGACAGGGCGACCCAATGCACTGGTATCTCTCTATGAGTGCGATGACTCGCACTGGTTGTTATGTAATAGCTTGTGATGTTCCCTCTAGGATGAACAATTTATATTTTTATGCCTTGCTTTGAGTTTTGATTTCATACAGTGTTTTTTCCTGAGTCTCTAAACTAGTCATTGTCTTTGTAAAAGCATCCATGTGTTTACATTTAAGAGTGATTTCCTTTTTAAGAGAGTTTGTTAGTTTTTATTTCTCCTTGTCAATTAGGGTTTGTGAACACTTATCTTTATTATTGATTTAATTATCAATTAGGGTGCATTTCATTTTTATTTTCATTTGAAAATTGAAAAGAAAAGAGAATTTTCATTTTTTGAATTGCATTGCATTTAGGGCTTTCAATTGAATTGGAATAGTGAAATTGAATGATCTTGTTTTCTGCATTTTTTTTTGTTACATCATTTTTTGTTTATCCTTCTCATAGATAGATCTTCGTTGAAATAAAAATAGTTATTTTCATCATGCTAGGTGCATCATAGGAAGTTCAGGTGAATTCTTATTGTGAGCCTTGAAATTGAAAATTAATTGAAGATCAACTTTATAATTTATTCAATTAAACTAAGGAACATTTGGAACATTAATGACACACATAGAGGTCTAGGCTAGCAGATGTGCTCCATTGTCATTAAACATAGGAGATATCATTACTTGTCTGCGTTACATTCTGCGGGTAGTCAATATTCCATGTACATAAGTATATAGGATCATTATCCACATACCTTCAGATATATTTGATGACGCTCCACGTATTAAATTTATATCGTAAAAATTCCGATCATATAAGATGCATTAGAAAACAATGTTATAGACTCCACTTCTGCATACTTCTAGGTATATTTTTGAAGTCCCCATTATATTTCTATCCCGCAAAAGGTAATCGAGTATATTTCCTTATTAATTGTGATACACCAAACACAAAATTTGGGGATATTACCTTCATGTACTGGAAACGGTATATCACAGTTCACAATGACTTACTAAACTAGTTTTCCTAGTAACTGCTTTTTTAGTTTTATTTATGTTTTTATTTTATAAAATTTATTAATACATTGTGGAAGAAAAACCTGAAAATGCTTGTTATTTGTGTAGAATGCAAAAATTTCCTCCTTTACCTCTAGATGCAACACTTGGTCATTGTAAGAATAAGAAAACACAAGCTACTAAGCCTGGTACTTTTGAAGCTATCTGTTTTGGGACCACTTCTGAAGCTTATGAACTAGTATAGACACTTCCGATAAGTACCAAACCCACTATTACGTCCTTACTAACTGGTTAGGTTGAAGTAGTTCAAAGTGAATCCCTTGAAACAATAGAACTTGAATGCATTGAACCTGAATTTGTAGATTTAGATACTTTAAAACCTAATATTATACAACATGAGGAACCAAAAATAACTAAACCAACTACTTAAGAAACTCATTCTTTTATTCGTCCCCCTTTATCTCAACCACAACTTGTCTATTTCGGTCCTAACAGAGAACAACTTCTACTTGGTATTTTGAACATAGAGGAAATTACTGAAGAGGATTATCCTAGCCGTCAAACTAGATTTTCCTCCTCTGTACCAATTTTTTTATATATTTCCCTCTAGTAATCAAACACAAGCTCCTTTACATTGTACTCCTCATTTCAATTCACCTTTGAACTTCCCTTAGAAAACTCGTTTGAGAAGTGTAACTATGACTCAGTCAGCGACAGTCTCTCAACCTGTATCTACTATCATGAGTGAATTGATTGAAATTGTAGCAACTTCTAGGTTTATAACTTCACGAGAAACTCATTTGTATGGTGATCCATCAATGCCACCTATCTACCAGCCATTATCTGGAACCTTTTCTGGTGTGTTGACTAGTCCATGGACCTCTCCATTATCATCTTCATAAAGAATGCCATATGGTCCCTCCTTAATAAGCACCTGACAACCTGCCCCATTTAATGTGTCCCAATCACCTTTAGAGCAGCAATATGTTGTGTTTCCTAGTGGATTGAGACTCCTAAAAAAAATATTATGTCCTATTCTGGGTACCCTCCTCTTGGGGGGGAGTTTCCTCCATACATTCCTTACCCTTCAGCTGTGGTGAAACATATTGCTGGAATGTTCCCATTTGTTGATAAAATGCTACAAGTCATTGCTGCACCCTATTCAAGTCATCTTCCTATGGGCTCTCCTTTTCCAGGAATGGTTACTAATCCTTGGAATCATATTTTTCCCATTCAATCTGGTCTTGTATTTACTCAAATTCTAAATTCGCAACATGTTCCAAATTCTAAAAGTTAACAGAAACCCTAGAGAAGATATGTCAAATAATGTCACGAATTATAATTTATGGTGTTCATCAAAATCCTTAAATGATGACTCCATTCATTTATGAATTTTCCTGAGAAATATTAATGGTTCAACAACTAAGTGGTATGTTGAATTACCCAGAGCTTCATTTAACAACTTTGGTGCATTGGAAACCACATTTATAACCCATTTCAAATTTCCCATTCGTTATGAAACTAGAACTGATCTTTTCCTTGAAGAAGTCTAACTCTACTCATATATCTGATAATCTACATGAGTGGAGGCATCAACGTCGACTGGTCAAAACTTATATTCCTGATAAGTTTTTGGCATAATCATTTTTGAAATCCCTACTATCCACTATAACTAAAGACGTTGCCAAAGGTGGAGTCGTTATTAAAGAGAAATTCATTACTTGTGCTCAATATCTACACTTGATTTATACCCAATTTGGAACACTCTCTAAAAAGATACCCAATTTTCATTGCTCAACGAGAATTGGGTATCTTTTCAGAGAGTGTGCCATAAGGGGTAGAGGTCAGGGTTTGACTCCGTGACCTCCACCAAACAACTCCGCCACTTTACCGTTGAGCCTCCACCATGGGTCTTAATAGACCATGCATGCCACATATATTTGTTTTCAACTGGAACTTTCGATGGCGGGAATGGAGGGGGCCAACCACCTCCCATGCCACCTCCCCATACAACTAAGACCACAGGACTAGTGGGCGCGAATATTAAACTGACAGGATTTAAATGTTAAGCGCATACTAATTAACGTAATCCATAGTTTAACATTTTTAAACCATGATTTGTATTAAATGCACTTTATGCACTAATCACATTTATCCCAGTTAATCCGCAGTATAATTAATTTAACTCAGATATTAAAATGGCATAATTTTCGGTGGTTCCACTAGTTTCGGCAGATTGCCAACTTTGGCAGTCTTATCCGGAGTCTTCTCCAGATTTGGAGGAGATTTCCTAGGAAAATTAAATGAGCCATATCTTGAGCAATTTTTGACCAATTTTGGCTCACGAAGAATCATTTCTAGTAGATTAGCATGCTCTGAATCCATTGGTACTAGTTGCAGAGGTAGAGGAGCAATTATACAGGTGTTTTTTCACTTTGAAGAAAAACGAAGCCTAGGGCCACCATAACGAAAGGCCATGCCTATATGAGTTGAAGACCAAATTGAGAGAATGAAGAGTAATTTCTGAATTCTTTGGACATTTTGGAGCCATTGAAGAATGTTTCAGGAACTATATGTGAATGCAAATAGAAATTTTTTAGTTTTGATCTAATATAGAGGCCCAAGCCATCGAAGCTGGACCAAGGAGATGTAGCCCAGGAGGGGTGAACTCCTTCATCAAAACTCTTTATTGATGGATCAATTTTGATGGTTTGTAGTGTATTTTTTTGATGTTGTTAATCATTTTATTTTCATACTTTATTATCTTGAATTCACTCATAAAACTCAATTCATTTACCCATTTGGCACACATAACCACCAAGGAAACCTATGTACATCAATCATAAGATCAACAAATAAATTTTAAATCTGAAGATGAAATTAGCATATAAAAACTAACCTTCATACTTAGATCCAGTTGGTATCAGAGCAAGATCAATTAAGAATACACTCTATTAGACACACATAACCACTAAGGAAACGTATGTACATAAGGCATAAAATCAACATATAAATTTTAAATCTGAAGATGAAATTAGCACAAAAAAACTCACATTCATACTCAAATAAAGTTAGTATCAGAGCAAGATCATTTAAGGTTATTTTTGTTGTGCTAATTTCGTCTTCAGATTTAAAATTTATTTGTTGATATTATGCTTGATGTACATAGGTTTCCTTGGTTGTTATGTGTGTCAAATAGGTAAATTAAATGATTTTTATGAGTGAGTTCAAGAGTATAAAGTAGGAAAATCAAATTCTAAACATCAGTAACAAAATACATAGAAAACCATCACAATTGATTCATTAAGACAAAGTTTTGATGAAGGAGTTCACCCCTCCCAAGCTACATCTCCTTGGTCCAACTTTCATGGCTTTGGCCTCTATATTAGTTGAAAAGTGAAAAAATTGATGTTTACATTCACCTATAGCTCCTGAAACCCACATCAATGGCTCCATAATGTCCAAAACATTCATAAATGACTCTTCATTCTCTCAATTTGGTCTTTATCTCATCTAGGCATGGCCTTCCCTCCTAGTGGTCGTGGACTTATTTTCTCTTCAAAGTGACAAAAACACCTTTATGTTTGGTAGTCTGCCTTGGAAACTTGTACCAATGGATTCAGATCATGCCAGTCTGGTTGGAATGACTCTTCCTGAAACAAAATTGGTTGAAAATTTCTCAAGATATGGCTCATTTAATTTTCCTAGGAATTCTCCTCCAAAACTGGAGAAGACTCCAGATAAGACTGCCAAAGTTGGCAGTCTGCCAAAACTATTATAACCTATGAGAATTACGCCATCTTAATCTCAGAGTTAAAATAATTAAACTGTGGATTAGATGGGATAAGTGTGATTAGCACATAAAGCGCAGTCAATACAAATCATGGTTTAACAATTTTAAACTACGAATTATTTTAATTAATCCGCACTAAACATTTAAATCCCGCCAGTTTAATCTTTGGGCTGGTCGGTCTTGCAGTATTAGTATTATGGCGAGGTCGCATGGGAGGGGGTTGGCCCCTCCATTCCCACCGTCAAAGGTTACATTTGAAAACAAATATATGTGGCATGCATGGTCTATTAAGACCCATGGTGGAGGCTCAACAGTAAAGTGACAGAGTTGTTGGGGAGGTCACGGGGTCAAACCCCGACCTCTGCCCCTTCTCTATATAACATTATGCGCCAATATATATGGTTCAAAAACTTTGAACCCACAAAATTCATACCATAATATAATTAATATGCCACTTTACAATTATGATATAGTTCGGATTTGTAATATGCCAACGGATTATGGTATAAAGATTTAATATGCGGGCTTTGATAATTTCATTCGACCATAACATATATGCCTCCAAATACATAAGGTTTAAAACCATGTAGTTTTAGACATAGGTTTAAAAATAAATGTGCCCACATATAAACATTAATCCAAACACTACATAACCATAGTATAAATATGAAATTCGAATTCAGCCTTAGGAGCAACTTGTAAAAAAAATTCACCTTCAAACCAAACTAGCAAATGCTACTTTAACACTTGTCACAGTGTCACTGAGAAATTCTGAAGAATAATCCCTGCATATACTTGGTATGCTGACTGATTTTCCATGTCATCAACCTGTCATTATTCTGCAATTTTTTTAGCTATATAGGAAAACGAATAGAAAGCTCTATCTCCTTCATCCAGACTCTGTTTTTGATGAAACGAGTTGCACCAAATTCCTGGCAACAAGCTCTTTGTGGTCGTTTAGTTCCTAATGAATTCTAAGAAATTTTTTTTTTGAGATTTTACACTGAGCACTTGATCAACTAAGTACAAAGCAAGATTAGTTAAGAATCACCATTGTGACAATGTGCAAGGTGAGACAATTTTTAATTTTCCTTTAATTTATGAAATAGGTTGGAAGAAGATGGTTTCTATAAGAATATCTTGTTTCTCTACAAATTCATGGGAATTTTAGCATGACAGTGTCAATGAAAGCAAGAGAACGTTGCAAGAGTCAAGGAAAAAGTTAACTTTTTCTTAAAAGCTTCATTTGATGAGAATGGGAAAATTTCAGTGGATAGAGACAAAAAGAGTGAGGGAATGGTACCCTCATCCACATGATCAGTAATAAAATAGATTTTTGGGTCCAAAAGGCTTCTATTGGGGAGGAATGATCATGTGCTCAGTATAAAATCTCAAAAGTGAAAGTTATGAAAGCTCATCGCTAGGATTCCGTCACAACTCGTTTCGTCGAAAACGGAGTCCGAACGAAGGAGATAGAGGCTGTTGTTCTTTTTCCTAAACAACTAAAAAAAATTCAGAACAGTGACAGGTTGATGAAATGGAAGCACAGTCAGCATACCAGGTATATTCATAGAATATTCTCTATTTTTTCCCAGTGACACTGTAACAAGTTTCAGAGCAGGATTTGCCAGTTTAGTTTGAAGGTGAATTTTTTTTACAAGTTTCTCCTAAGGCTGAATTCGAATTTCATATTTATACTATGGCTATGCACTGGTCGTATTAATGTTTATAAGTGGGTGCATTTATTTTTAAATCTAAGAAAAAAACTACATGGTTTTAAGCCTTATGTATTGGGAGGCTTATATGTTATAGTGGAGTGAAATTATCAAAACCCACATATTAAATCTTTATACCATAGTCCGTTGGAATATTACAAATACGCAATATATCATAATTGAAAAGTGGTAGATTAATTATACTATGGTCTGAATGTTGTGGCTTCAAAGGTTTTGAGCCATAAATATTTGTGCAAAATTCTATATATGTGAGGGCTCGAGGTCGGGGTTCGACCCTGTGAACTCCCCCCAACAACTCTGTCGCTTTACCGTTGAGCCTCCACCATGGGTCTTAATAGATAATGCATGCCACATATATTTATTTTCAAATAGAACCTCCGATGGTGGGAATGGAGGGGGCCAGCGATGTAGGCCAGCCTCCTCCCATGCAACCTCCCCATACGATTAAGACCACAAGATCGATGGGTGGGAAGATGAAACTGATAGGATTTAAATGTTGAGCACGGATTACTTAACATAATCTCTAGTTTATACACAAAACACCTTGGCCATCAAATTAGGTTCATTGGAGGGTTTGAAGAATGGCGACTAGGGTTTCCTCTCCATCCTGTGGAGCCTCAGCGCCGACAAAGCTTAGGGTTCAGTTTGCTTTCTCCCCTGCGGCGGCTGATCACGCACCATCTCTTCAGGCACTGAAGGACCCTTACTCTGTAGCATGGGCGCTAACGCCCCCAACAGACGGTCGGCTCCTCCTCCGACTTCTTGGCGTCCTCTGCCAACTCTCTGAAACCCGGTTCAATAGCAGCCTAGATTCTCCGCTCGCATCAGAAAACCTGGAGGTGCCCCACGCGATGGCCACTCTTGTTTTTCTCTACAAGGGCAGTGCGGCAAGGGTTCTTATGCTGCAAATGAACATTCAGTCTCTCCTCAGTTCAGCTGCCCTATCCTTTGCCACGGATCTGTGCCAGAGAGATAGTTTCTATTGGCAGAAGCATCTTCTTCCTCTTCCGCTTCCAGATAGCCAGGCAAACGGAGATCTAAAGGATTTTGGCACTGGATCGGTCAGGAAGGCATGTAAAAATTTCTTCGCCCCCTTTCAGATTCAAATCACACAGCTCTCTGGAAAAACCATTCTGCATTAGGTTCGCCCTACAGACCTAGTGCAGTATCTCAAGGCAAACCTAGAGCGCCGGTTCGAGATTCCCTCAGCCCTTCAAAGACTTATATTTCAAGGTAAACAACTCGATGATCTTCTACCCCTCTCATCTTACTGCATAAAAAGTAATAGCTCCTTAGTGTTTTCCCTTCGTCTCAGAGGCGGCACTGCGGGACAATATTCTTCTGCTCCTCCCTCCTACAAAGATGCAGTTCATTCTGAGACTCCCAAACCCCCGGCGGCCCCCAAACCCTAGCCTTTTCTGGTTGACAAACTGGAAGAGGTTCCCTCTATTGAGATCTCCCACCCTGGCCTCGCAGAGAACCTTCAAAATTTTGCAGAAAGAGCCATCATATGCAGATTCAATGGGATTTGGCCACGATCTAAGGACCTCTATGAATGGATTCATTCCAACTGGACTCACCATTGCAAGGTCAGCTTCTGTTCAAAAGGATATTTTATAGTTCTGTTTGACAATCCCAAGCATTATGAACAGGCCTTAGAGGAAGGTCCTTGGTTTATGGGAACTGCTGGGCTCTTCTTAACTCCATGGTTCCCAGATTTTGATCCAGCAACTGCAGTTATCACCAGAACACCTGTTTGGATTAGGCTTCCAAAATTACTAGCTCACTTGTGGCATATGACAGTCTACAGGGGCATTGGCAACACCTTGGGCCGGTTTTTAATGGGAGATCACTGGAGGGAACATCAAGGCCTCTACACATATGCCATAATATGTGTGGAATTATATCTAAGCAAAGGACTGCCAGACCAAATCAATCTCAAGGTCAATTACTTTGTTTGGACTCAGAACCTGGATTACGAGAATATTGCCTTCCGTTGCCGCCACTGTCACCTAACAGGGCACCTGCAGAATTCTTGCCCATCTCTCCCTGCAAAAATGAAAAAGGATAACATGGCAAAGACCAAGCCTAAGAGATGGACCCCTTGTTCTCCGCCGCCAGCAGTAAGCTCTGATTACTCAAGCTCGAAAGATGAGGGGAGCGACTCAGAACCAGACCAGGAGCCTCAGACGAATCTCCCAGAAATGCATGTTACTCCTGCGCATGCCACTGCCGCAGCGATCATCCAGAAACGTGTCCATGAGACCTCCTCTTCTGATTCAGATAAGGAGATCCCCATGTTGGAGAACTCCAACCTTCAAGTTGTTTTAGCACCCACACCCCAAGATGGATGGATAAAAGTCAACAAGAAGAAAGGGAAAAAACTTCGTGTTGAGACTTCTGCCCATGTGGAATAGAAGTCGGTCTTTTGCTTGCTTTTCTTTTGCTGTAGCTCCGTGCATGGCTCACTCCTTCACCGGCACCGAGGTTGATAGTTACATCATTTCCGGTTGGCCGATTTCTTGACACTCTTGATTGTACTATATTTTTCTCAATTATAATAGTTCAGTATTACTTAGAAAAAAAAAAAAAAAACATTATCTCTAGTTTAAAATTATTAAACCATGATTTGTATTAAACATGATTTATTTTCTATTCACACTTATCCAGTTAATTCGCAGTTTAATTAATTTAATTCAAAGACTAACATGTCAGACGTTTTGGCGGTTCCACCAGTTTTGGAGGACTTCCAACTTTGGCGGTCTTATCTGGAGTCTTCTCCAGATTAGGAGGAGATTTCCTAGGAAAATTAAATGAGCCATATCTTGAGCATTTTTCGACCAATTTTGGCTCACGAAGAATCATTGCTAGTAGATTAGCATGATTTGAATCCATTGGTACTAGTTTCAGAGGCAGAGGAGCAATTCTAAAGGTTTTTTTGTCACTTTGAAGAAAAATGAAGCCTAGGGCCACCAGGAGGGAAGGCCCTGCCTAGATTAGCTGAAGACAAAATTGAGAGAATGAAGAGTCATTTATAAATGTTTTGGATATTCTGGAGCCATTGAAGCAGGTTTCAGGAGCTATAGGTGAATGTAAACAACAAATTTTCACTTTTAAGCTAATACATAGGCCCAATCCACGGAAGTTGGACCAAGGAGATGTAGCCGAGGAGGGGTGAATTCCTTCAAAAAAACTTTCAATTGATAGATCAATTGGGATGTTTTGTTATGTATTTTGTTGCTTTTGTTCAGCATTTTATTTTCATACTTTATGCTCTTGAATTCACTCCTAAAACACAGTTAGTTTTCTTATTTGACAAACATAACCACCAATAAATCCTATGTACATTAGACATAATATCAACAAATAAATTTTAAATACAAAGATGAAATTAGCATAGAAAAACTAACATTCATACTCAGATCAAGTTGGTGTCATATCAATATCAGTTAAGAATACACTCTATTAAACACACGTAACCACCAAGGAAATCTATGTAGATCAAACATAAGATCAAAAAAGAAATTTTAAATCTGAAGATGAAATTAGCACAACAAAAATAACATTCATACTAAGATAGAGTTGGTATTAAAGCAAGACCAGTTAATATTAGTTTTTCTGTGGTAATTTCATATTCATATTTAAAATTTATTTTTTGATCTTATGCATGATGTATGTAGGTTTCCTTGCTGGTTATGTGTGTCAAACAGGTCAATTAACTGAGTTTTATGAGAGAATTCAAGAGACTAAAGTATGAAAATCAAATTATGAAAATCAACAACAAAATACAAAGCAAACCATCACAATTGATTCATCAAAAAAGATTTTTGATGAAGGCATTCACCCCTCTCGGACTACATCTCCATGGTCCAACTTCCATGGGTTGGGCCTCTATATTAACTCAAAAGTGAAAAAAATGTTCTTTAAACTCACCTATAGCTCCTAAAACCTAATTGAATGGCTCTAGAATGTCCAAAACATTTATAAATTACTCTCCATTCTCTCAATTTGGTCTTCAACTGATCTAGGCATGGCCTTCCCTCCTACTGGCCCTAGACTTCCTTTTTCTTCAAAGTGACAAAAACACCTATAGAAATTCTCCTATGCCTCTATAACTTGTACCAATGGATTTAGAGCATACCAATATACTAGGAATGAATCTTCCTGAGAAAACATTGGTCGAAAATTTCTCAAGATATGCCTCATTTAATTTTCCTAGGAAATCTCCTCCAAATCTGGAGAAGACTCTAGATAAGACCGCCAAAGTTGGTAGTTTGCTGAAACTAGTGGAATCGATCTTAATCTCTAATTTAAATTAATTAAACCATGGATTAACTTGGATAAGTGTGATTATCGCATAGAACATGTTTAATAAAAATCATGGTTTAGCAATTTTAAACTATGAATTATGTTAATTAATTTGTGCTTAACATTTAAATCCCACCGGTTTAATACTTGTGCCCACCGGTATTGTGGTATTAGTCATATGGGGAGGTCGCATGGGAGGGGGTTGGCCCCCTCCATTCCCACCGTTGGAGGTTACAGTTGAAAACAAATATATGTGGCATGCATGGTCTATTAAGACCCATGGTGGAGGCTCAATGGTAAAGCAACGGAGTTGTTGGGGAAGGTCAGGGGGTCAAACCCCGACCTTCGTCCCTCCTATATATAACATTTTGTGCCAATATATATTGTTCAAAACCTTTTAACCCACAACATTTAGACCATAATATCATTAATCTGCCACTTTACAATTATGATATAGTTCGGATTTGTAATATGCCAACAGACAGTGGTATAAATATTTAATATGCGGTCTTTGATAATTTCATTCAACCATACAATATATGCCTCCCAATACATAAGGTTTAAAACCATGTAGTTTCGGACTTAGGTTTAAAAATAAATGCACCCACATATAAACATTAATCCGACCACTACATAACCATAGTATAAATATGAAACTCAAATTCAGCCTTAGGAGAAACTTGTAAAAATATATTCACCTTCAAACCAAACTGGTGAATCCTACTGTGACACTTGTCATAGTGTCACTGGGAAAAACTGAAGAATAATACCTTAATATACCTTGTATGTTGACTGAGCTACCATGACATCAACCTGTCACTATTCTGCAATTTTTCTAACTGTTTAGGAAAATTAATAGCAGGCTCTATCTCCTTCATCCAAACTCTATTTTCAATGAAACGAGTTCTGCCATATTCCTAGCAATGATATCTTTGTTGTCATTCAGTTTCCAATCAATTCTGAGCACTTTCATTTGTGAGCTTTTACACTGAGCACTTGATTAGTTAAGTACAAAGCAAGATTAGTTAAGAATCACCATTGCAACAGTGTGTGAGGTGAGACAATTTTTAAGTTTCCTTTGATTGATGACATAGGTAGGAACAAGATTATTTCTGTAAGAATAGGTTTTTGCTCTAAAAATTCATGGGAATTGTAGCATGACAGTATCAATGAAAGCAAGAGAAGGTTGCAAAATTCAAGGAAAACGTTAACTTTTTGTGAAAAGCTTCATTTGATGAAAATGGGAAAATTTCAATGGATAGAGATAGGAAGGGTGAGGGAACAATACCCTCTTCCACATCATCAATAATCAAAGATATTTTGGGTCCAAAAGGCTTCTAGTGGGGAATAATGATCAGGTGCTCAGTGTAAAAGCTCAAAAATGAAAGTGCTCAGAATTGATTAGAAACTGAATGACAACGAAGACATCATCGCCAAGAATCCGGTGCAACTTGTTTCGTCAAAAAAGGAGTCCAGATGAAGGAGATAGAGCCTACTATTCGTTTTCCTAAAAAAATAAAAAAAATTGCAGAATAGTGACAGGCTGATGACATGGCAGCCCAATCAACATAGCAGGTATATTTAGCGAATATTATTCAGTTTATCTGAGTGACAATGTGACAAGTTTCACAGCAAGATTCGATAGTTTGGTTTGAAGGTGAATTTTTTTTACAATTTTCTCCTAAGACTTAATTCGAATTTCATATTTATACTATGGTTATGTAGTGGTTGGATTAATGTTTATATGTGGGAAATTTTATTTTTAAACCTAAGTCTGAAACCACATGGTTTTAAACCCTATGTGTTGGGAGGCATACATGCTTTAGTATAATGAAATTACGAAAGCCTGCATATTAAATCTTTATACCATAGTCCGTTGGCATATTATAAATCTGAACTATATCATAATTGAAAAGTGGAAGATTAAATTTATTATGGTCTGAATGTTGTGGGTTAAAAGGTTTTGAAATGTATATATTTGCGCAAAATTTTATATACAGGAGGGGTGGAGGTCAAGGTTTGACCTCGTGACCTCACTCCAACAACTCCATTACTTTACCATTGAGCCTCCACCATGGTTCTTAATAAACCATGTTTGCCACATATATTTGTTTTCAAATGGAACTTCTGATGGTGGGAATGGAGGGGGCCAACCCCCTCCCATGTGACCTCCCCATATGACTAAGCCCACAAGACCGGTGGCCGCAAAGATTAAACCAACATGATTTAAATGTTAAGCGCGTATTAATTAACATAATCCATAGTTTAAATTTGTTAAACCATTATGTGTATTAAACATGCTTTATGCGTTAATCACAATTATCCCAGTTAATCCATAGTTTAATTAATTTAACTCAGAGATTAATATGGCAGAATTTTTGGTGGTTCCACCAGTTTCGGCGGACTGCCAACCTTGGTGGTCTTATCTGGAGTCTTCTCTAGATTTGGAGGAGATTTCCTAGGAAAATTAAATAAGCCATGTCTTGAGAAAATTTCGACCAATTTTGGCTCATGAAGAGTCATTGCTAGTTGATTGGTATCCTATGAATCCATTGTTACTAGTTGCAGAGGCCGAGGAGAAATTATAAAGGTGTTTTTGTCACTTTGAAGAAAAAATAACCTTAGGGCCACCATGAGTGAAGGTCATGCCTAGATCAACTAAAGACTAAATTGAGAGAATGAAGAGTCATTTTTGAATGTTTTGGACATTGTAGAGCCATTGAAGTAGGTTTCGGGAGCTATAGGTGAATTTAAACAACAATTTTTTCAGTTTTTAGCTAATACAGAGGCCCAAGCCATGGAAGTTGGACCAAGGACACGTAGCCTAGGATGGGTGAACTCCTTCATCAAAACTCTCTGTTGATGGATCAATTGTGATGGTTTGTTGCATATTTTGTTGTTGTTGCTAAGAATTTTATTTTCATACTTTATGATCTTCAATTCACTCATAAAACTCCGTTAATTTACCTATTTGACACACATAACCACCAAGGAAACATATGTACATCAATCATAAGATCAAAAAAAAAAAAAAATTAAATCCAAAGAAGAAATTAGCATAGAAAAACTAACATTCATACTCAAATCAAGTTGGTATTAGATCAAGATTAGTTAAGAATACACATTATTAGACACACATAACCACCAAGGAACCCTATGTACATCAAGCATAATATCAACAAACAAATTTCAAATATAAAGATGAAATTAGCACAACAAAACTAACATTCATACTCAGATCAAGGTTGCATCAGAGAAAGATCAGTTAAGATTAGTTTTTCTGTGTGAATTTCATCTTCATATTTAAAATATATTTTCTTATCTTATGCTTGATGTACATAGGTTTCCTTGGTGGTTATGTGTGTCAAACATGTAAATTAACTGACTTTTATGAGTGAGTTCAAGAGCATAAAGTGGGATAATCAAATATCGAACATCAACAAAAAAATGCACATCAAACCATCACAATTGATTCATCAACAAAGAGTTTTGATTAAAGAGTTCGCCCCTCGTAGGCTACATCTCATTGGTACAGCTTCCATGGCTTGGGCCTATGTATTAGCTCAAAAGTTAAAAAAATTTTGTTTAGATTCACCTATAGCTCTTGAAACCTACATCAATGGCTCGATAATGTCCAAAACATTCAAAAATGACTCTTCATTCTCTCAATTTGGTCTTCAAGATCTAGGCATGGCGTTCCCTCCTGGTGGTTGTAAAATTATTTTTTCTTCAAAGTGACAAAAACACCTTTAGAATTGCTAGTCTACCTTGGAAACCTATACCAATGGATTTAGAGCATGCCAATATGCTAGTAATAACTCTTCCTAAGATAAAATTGGTCGAAAATTGCTCAAGATATGGCTCATTTAATTTTCCTAGGAATTCTCCTCCAAATCTGGAGAAGACTCCAAATAAGACGGCCAAAGTTGGCAGTCGACCAAAACTGGTGGAAACTTCGAAAACTCTGCCATCTTAATATCTGAGTTAAATTAATTAAACTGTAGATTAACTAGGATAAGTATTATTATCGCATAAAGCATGTTTAATAAAAATCGTGGTTTAGCAATTTTAAACTTCGAATTATGTTACTTAATCTGCACTTAACATTTAAATCCCACTAGTTTAATATTTGGGCCCGCTGGTCTTGTGGTCTTAGTCTTATGGTGAGGTCGCATGGGAGGGGGCTGGCTCACGGTATTAGACCCCTCCATTCCCGCTGTCGGAGGTTCCATTTGAAAAATATATATATGTGGCATGCATGGTATATTAAGACCCATGGTGGAGGCTCAACGGTAAAGCGACAAAGTTGTTGGAGGAGGTCACAGGGTCAAACCCCAACCTCCGCCCCTCCTCTATATAAATTTTTTTACCAATCTATATGGTTCAAAACCTTTGAACCCACAACATTTGGACCATAACATACTTAATCTGCCACTTTGCAATTCTGATATAGTTCATATTTGTAATATGCCAACAGACTATGGTATAAAGATTTAATATGTAGGCTTTGATAATTTCATTAGACTATAGCATATATGCCTCCCAATACATAAGGTTTAAAACCATGTAGTTTTGGACTTGGGTTTAAAAATAAATGTGCCCACATATAAACATTAATCTGACCACTTCATAACCATAGTATAAATATGAAATTTGAATTAAGCCTTAGAAGCAAATTGTAAAATAAAAATCACCTTCAAACCAAACTAGCGAATCTTGCTGTGGAACTTGTCATAGTGTCACTGGGATAAACTGAATAATATTCCATGAATATACCTGGTATGTTGACTGGGCTACCATGTCATTAACTTGTCACTATTCTACAAATTTTTTAGTTGTTTAGGAAAAGGAACAACAGGCTCTATTTCCTTCATCCGGACTCTGTTTTCGACAAAACGAGTTGTGCCAAATTCTTGGTGACGAGCCCTTCGTTGTCATTCAGTTTCCAATCAATTATGAGCACGTTAATATTTGATATTTCACACTGACCACCTAATATGTTAAGTACAAAGAATGATCAATTAAGAATCATCATTGTGATAGTGTGCAAGGTGATACAATTTTTAAATTTCCTTTGAATGTAAACATAAAGTTTTTTTTTTGAGCTAATACAGAGCCCCAGGCCATGGAAGCTGGACCAAGGAGATGTAGCCCAAGAAGGGTGAACTCCTTCATCAAAACTCTGTGTTGATGGATCATTTGTGATGGTTTGATGTGTATTTTGTTGTTTTTGTTCAGAATTTGAATTTCATACTTTATGCTCTTGAATTTACTCATAAAACTCAGTTAATTTACCTATTTGACACACATAACCACCAAGGAAACCTATGTACATCTAGAATAAGATCAACAAATAAATTTTAAATATGAACTTGAAATTAGCACAAAAAAACTAACATTCATACTTGGATCAATTTGGTATCAGAGCAAGATTAGTTAAAAATGCATTCTATTAGACACACATAACCACCAAGGAAACCTATGTACATCAAACATAAGATAAACAAATAAAATTTAAATCTGAAGACGAAATTAGCACAAAAAAACTAACATTCATACTCATATCAAGTTGGTATTAGAGAAAGATCAGTTAAGAATAGTTTTTTTGTGCTAATTTGATCTTCAGATTTAAAATTTATTTTTTGATCTTATGCTTGATGTACATAGGTTTCCTTGGTGGTTATTTTTGTCAAATAGATAAATTAACTGAGTTTTATGAGTGAATTCAAGAGCATAAAGTATGAAAATCAAGTGATGAATAGCAGCAACAAAATACATAGAAAACCATGACAATTGATCCATCAACACAGAGTTTTGATGAAGGAGTTCACCCATCCTAGGCTACGTCTCCTTGGTCCAGCTTCTATGGCTTGGGCCTTTGTATTAGCCCAAAAGTGAAAAAATGTATGTTTACATTCACCTATAGCTCTTGAAAAATGCTTCAATGGGTCAAGAATCTCCAAAACATTCAGAAAAGACTCTTTCTTCTCTCAATTTGGTCTTCAACTGATCTAGGCATGACCTTCCCTCCTGGTGGCCCTTCGCTTACTTTTTATTCAAAGTGAAAAAAACACCTTTATAATTTCTCCTCTTTCTAAGCCAAATTAGTCTAAAATTTCTCAAGATATGGCTCATTTAATTTTCTTAGGAAATATCCTCTAAATCTGGAGAAGACTCCAAATAAAACCTCCAAAGTTGGCAGTTCACCAAAATTGGTGGAACCGCCAAAAAGTCCACCATCTTATTCTTTGATTTAAATTAATTAAAATGTGGATTAACTCATATAAGTTCGATTAACGCATAAATCAGTTTTAATACAAATCATGGTTTAACAATTTTAAACAAAAGATTATGTTAATTAATCCACGCTTAACATTTAAATCCTGTCGGTTTAATCTTCGCGCCCGCCAGTCTTGTGGTCTTAGTCATATGGGGAGGTCGCATGGTAGGGGGCTAGCCCCCTCCATTCCTTCTGTTGTAGGTTCTAGTTGAAAACAAATATATGTGGCATGCATGATCTATTAATACCCATGGTGGAGGCGCAATGGTAAAGCGGTTGAGTTGTTGGGGGGAGGTCACGGGGTCAAACCCCAACCTCCACCCCTCCTATATATAAAATTTTGTGCCAATATATATGGTTCAAAACCTTTGAACCCAAAAAATTCAGACCATAATATAATTATTCTACCACTTTGCAATTATGATATAGTTTGGATTTGTAATATGCCAACAAAATATGGTAGAAATATTTAATATGAAGGATATGGTAGTTTCATTCTACCATAGCATATATGCCTCTGAATACATAAGGTTTAAAACCATGTACTTTTAGACATAGGTTTCAAAATAAATGCACCCACTTATAAACATTAATCTGACCACTGTATAGCCATAGTATAAATATGAAATTCAAATTCAACATTAGGAGAAACTTGTAAAAAAAAATCACCTTCAAACCAAACTGGCAAATCCTGTTGTGACACTTGTCACGGTGTCACAAGGAAAAACTAAAGAATATTCCCTGAATATACCAGGTGTGCTAACTGGGCTGCCATGTCATCAACTTGTCACTGTTATGCTATTTTTTTAGCTTTTTAGGAAAGCGAACAATAGGCACTATCTCCTTCATACAGACTTCGTTTTCAACGAAACGAGTTGCACTGAATTCCTGGCGAAGAGCTTTTTACCGTTATTCAGTTTCAATAAATTTTGAGCGCTTTCATTTTTGAGATTTTACATTGAGAACCTCATCATTCCTTCCCAGTAGAAACCTTTTGGCCCGCAAAATCTCTTTGATTACTGATCATGTGGATGAGCGTATTGTTCCCTCACCCTTCTAGTCTCTATCCACAGAAACTTTCCCATTTTCATGAAATTAAGGTTTTCACAAAAGTTAACTTTTTTCTTTGAATCTTGCGACCTTATCTTGCTGTAATTCACACCGTCATGCTACAATTCCCATGAATTTTCAGAGCAATAAGCTATTCTTGTAGAAGCCATCTTGTTCCTACCTATGTCATCAATCAAAGGAAACTTAAAAATTGTCTCACCTTGCACACTGTCACCATGGTGATTCTTAACTGATCTTGCTCTGTACTTGCGTCAAATCTTGACCAAGTATCTTTTCCATTGCCATGTACCTTTTGGAAACCAGAAATAATCACTTGTATAACCCATGCCTCCTTTGTGAAACTTCTTTTTTGCTTTCTCTTTGACCTTTGGACTCTCTTGCACCAACATCTTGTTTCCAACATTGCTCAAAACTGATGTTGACTGTCGCAAATGTTTTACATCTTGTTCACCTTATTTCAAAGGCAACCTCTTAGAATCCTAAAACATCTCATTACAAGCATAAGAATATTTTTGAAAGGTTTCATTCAAAATATCTCTATGTTTGATCATTAACAATGTCAAATTTTGACTTGCATTCACTATCCTCTTCATTTCTTGTGCATGTATAAGAGGCAAACTTGTCTTATTCTTATGAAATCCAACTATGTACTCAATAAAGTATTTAAACAAGTGATACTTATTCTCATGGTGATGAAATATTGCTTTCCTATGATACAGATAAGGACTTCCCAATATAATACCTGATATCTCAAGCGGCACCACATCAAGTTCAACTTCATCAAGAAAGTTTGAATTGATGGCGAATATTAGTATGCACTTCCTTATAACCTGAAAATTTTCATTATTGAATATCCAACCCAAAGGATATGGGCTTGGATGTCTAACAGTTTCAAGGTCTAGCTGCTTAACCAAGTCTTCAGAAATCAAGTTAGCTTGTGACACACTATCAAAATGTGTGTCAATCTTGGTATGTTTAGAGACAAATATAATATGGAAAAGTTCTATTCTTGTATCTTCATATTGAGTAACATTGGAAAAATTTGAAGAACTAGTGATTTCAATGCGTTTACCTTTCAAACCCATGGCTGTAAGCTTTGTCTCTTCTCCTGAATATGACCCTAATTCATGTTCAATTATAGCAATAGTTTTCCCCTTTTCTTTGGCTTTCAATTTGTTTGGCTTCAACTCTAGATGAAGTTGCCAACAATGGTCTTCATCATGGCCATTCTTCAAATATTTTTTGCATGTGAGTTTTTCTTTCTCTCTTTTGAAGAATTATTTCTCTTTCCTCTTCCATAAAACTTTCCCTTTCCTTTACCCTCACTATCACTTTTCTCATCTATGTTTTGTTTCCCTCTTACTTATAACTATGTCACTTGAACACAAAACTCTTCTATGTTTGTGGGATTAAGCATGAGAATAGTGTGCCTAAGGTAACTATGCAAACCCCCAATTTACGTTAACAAATTTTCCTGAGAATATAAATTAATACCCAAAATAAGAGCTCTTCTCCTAAATTCATGAGTATAATCTTGCACACTTTTTCCTTTCAACTGTCTAAACTTTTTCCAATCCATAATGGCCTTTTGCATGTAAGCTAATGGATAGAATTGTCTTTTAATCGTAGCAATAAAACTTGACCAAGACATACAGATCTTGCCATAGTTTTTAATCTCTTCTTGAGTCCTTGCTTGCCACCATACAAGTGCGGATCCTTCCATCCTCAAAGAAGCCAATTGAATCTTTATGTCATCTTCATGAAGGTTCTAAATTCTGAAATACACCTCCAATTGATGTATCCAATTTTCCAATATTTCTACATTTACCTTGCCATTATACATTGGAAGCTCAAATTTGACATCAAGTTTCAGTAAGGGTCTCTTTCCTTTTGTGGTATTTGAGTGAGTGTGAGTGGTTCTTGTGGTGGAAGTGGAAGATGATGCTGATGGTGAAGATGATGATGATGAATATGGTGCAGATCAAGTTGGTATGAGAGCCTGGTTGAAAGGAAAGGTTGTTTTATTTATAGTTGCTTGAGTTTTGTGCAAGTTTAATGGTTGCAAATTTGTGATGCTTGCAAGGTTAAAGTTGTAGAGAGGTGAATGGAAATTATTGGTTGCAAGTCTTGAGATTAGGACCAGAAGAAGGAGAGCTACAAGAGCACCATCTCCACCCAAATTTTCACTCACAACTACGCTTGAAGCACCTCAAGTTCTGTATCAAGAAGCTAAGATTGATGAGGTTCAAGTTGTATAAGAAGCTGATTTGATTGAAGAGGTACAAGTTGTAGAAGAATCTGAGTTGATTGAAGAATTACAAGAACCAGAAGCTGAGCTTGAATCCATAGCCATCATGTTAGGTGTTGGAGAAACTAAAGGTAATTCAGAAGAGGATGGTGTCAAAAGATACTTCAATGACATAAAGAGGATGGTTAAAATTATGTTTGATGCATTTACTACTAGGATGGCCGGAGAAGGTTCTAAACCTCCACATAGAGAAAGAACTTCAGATGGTAAGAAGGGTGAAGAGAAGAGTTCAAAGGGCAGTGGGGGAAAGCTAACACTAGCAAATAAATTTTAAATCTAGCATTCATACACTGATCAATTGTTAAGAAAATAATTTTATGAAGGTCATTGGTTCAAAACCTCATGGTTCTAACTAAAAAAATAAAAAACTATGGATGTAATCTACTAACTAATATTAATTAAAATTCATTTATTATAAGTTTATATTATTTATTTATTTCTTTAATCAAGTTCAATAAAGTAGGTTTTCTTCACTTGTGTGTAGATATCGTGTAGTATCCCAAAATGGAGAATGCAGTAATATTGAAACCCAATATAAGAACTGCAGCAAAGTAAACAATAAATCTAAATACACATCAGAATGCACATAAATATATGATCCATTTTATTATATAGGAGGTGAAAAAGCAAGTACAACAATGCTCAAAATATGAGACACTCAAGCCAAAGGGATGGCTTGGAATGACCTTGCAATGATCCCACAAGAGGGACTGCGTAATTGCTGGAAGGTTATTTGTGTTGTCCCTGCTACAAATATTGGGACGGCAACTTCCTAAAATATAGAAAGTAAGATCTAGGCAGAATGACAACTCCGTTGATGCTAAAAATAGAGATTCAGGCTCTAGGATGGATACCCAAGATAACCCAAAAAGGGTTTCTCAGATCTGTCAATCTAAGAAAACCACCCTCTTAGGGCTTCACATATATACTATTGTGTATGAAGATCTGAGGCTAGATTTGATGATATGATGGATGCAATGATGCACAATCAGATCTATGCAACAAGGGTTGATCCCTTCTCTAGATCCTTGGGCTAAAAGCTCGAGATCTAGCTCCTCCAATCTCTTCCACTGAAAATAGCTACTGGATGAACAACATCTTCTGAAAACTGTGTTGTAAGAGAGGGAGGCTCCAAATCATACTTATAGATGTGTCAATACAGCTCTTGAATTATGGAAACAATAGATCCAATGTGAGGAGATGGTCCCTCATGGGATTTCCAGCTGAAATACTGGAAACTTCCTTCCTCCAATAGATCTACAGGACTAGATTGTGCAATCCTTGAAGGGACTATTGATGCATGGAGATAAAACCCAATGGCCTGAATGCTAGATATAGATCTGCTACTCCTGGAAGACCAAATGCGAAGAACAAAGTGGTAGGGTGAATCCTCCACTGGTTTCCTAGCTGAATACTAGAAACAACCTCCTGAAGATTGCACCAATGCCTGATAAGGAATGTAGTTCAACCCTCTTTCAAGAGTTACTCAATGAAAGAGGTGGGATTCCCACTCAGGAACACCTTGTGCTAAACAAAAATACAGTCTTAGATAAACATCTCAAGAATGCATAGAGATGTCCTAAGACAAATCTAGATCTAAACAGATCAAGAATTGAGTAATCCAAATCATGCCTTCTATTGTGCCTTCACCTTCATTATATAGATATGAGCCTTCCATAGCCTAGGCCCACTCCAAAATTTTGTTGTACATGTGGACATAAGTCTCCATGGTTTACTGCGTTGTTTCTCCATGTCCTCTATCACGTTCATATGGAGTGATCACCCTTTCCATCATGTGTGCATTAAATGCATCACTTCCTCCACTAGCTTATCATAAGTGCTCTCTAATCTTCTTTGAATGCACTATGATCTTAGTTGACCTTATCAAAGATCCTCATGATTTTACATTTAAGATCCATGATCTTATTTGACCATTTCATCCTCCATAATCTATCTCATGAATGAGACATGATCTCCATTAATGGAGCTACTCCATTACTCCATGATTTTATATCTAGATCTAGAATATCCACATACACATTAAAAGTGGATTTTATTAATCTTTGAGGTTTGTGGGTCCCTCTACCCTTTTATTTACTTAATTAATTAAGAAAATCAAGAACTCTAATATTCCAAAGATCATATGCAAATTTGGGAATATTACAATCCTCCCTGGAAAAATGTTCCTTGTCCTCAATAAACTGCAAAAGTAGATGTAAAGCCATCCATTCCCCTCCAAATGGCATCCACATAAGGAAGGCCTCCTCCATTTTCTTCAATGTGTCATGCATGTATGGTTCCAAATTTGTCTCTCAAGAATGCATAGAATTACCTCCAACTATATAGTTAGATGCCCTCCTTCCACCATGAAGTACCAAGTGTGACAGCAACAAAACTAAATTCGGCCCCCCTAAGGAGAGCTGGTTTTCTAATGTTGCTCTGTCAGCATTTGCTCTCAATTAACTTAGTTCACCTCCACATGGTCTTCCACAACCTTCTTGAAATTTTATTTATCAATTTCGAAGGAATTGAAAAACAAATATATTCAGCAAACTTTGGAAAAGTTTAAATATATTTTTGGACTTTTATTCCCCACATTATAACTTTGCGACAGTCCTATGTACGCCTCCTTATACCTTACAACCTTAATCCCTCCGACTTATATTAATAACCTGACAATATTTGCAAAGAAACACTTTAATATACTCCAGCCCACACATACAATTGACAGAATTTTCGTTAAATACACACAGATATACCTCGGTTAACCTCCAGGCTACTTCCAAAGCGATCACCGTTCGATGAGCCTTCCTCTAGATCGACGGTGTTCGTTGATATCATACTGTCTCCTCCATTGAACTTTAATGTGTGATGGCACGCAAAAAGGTAGTTTTGAGGGTCCCGCCCTATGCCAAGTGTTGACCACTCAATGGAATCGCTCCCAATTGGAAAATACTGCTTACTCCGCAAAAGCGGTGCGATATGGGCAGTCTGGTTTCACAAATCCACTCTCAGATTTAGAATAGTGATTGACCAGGGGTTAAGTCGGGGTTACGCTATCCCTTTATTCACTCAGGTTCACAGACTCAGGTCTAACCTCGGGACAAAGACTCTTGGTTAACCGCAAACAAGTATAATTCTCTTTAGGCGGGATTTTCACCACCATTAATCAGAGGTCGACGACCATGAATTTTTTTTCACAGACCTCATATGCGACGATGAATTAATATATATCTCGGCTCCTATGAATTATGATGCGATAATTCCAGGGAATCCACAATCAACCGTAGACAGGGTTCGCGGAGATTACACAGAAATTCTCTTCATTGAATTAATCACATGCCTGGGGATTCAACAAGCTTGGAACCAAACAAATTCACACTGAGACTAATTCAATCACACACACAGGTAATCAATAAAATTTTGGTTTTTATTCAAATTAAAGAAAAAGATTGACACACAACTTCACTATGAAAATCTCCCCCCTTCAATACATCCGAGGGATTACATTTATACATCAACATTTGTCTCTTCGGTTCCTCTGTGAGGACTGTTTCAAAAAATCAAAGGCCTAATTATAATTTATTCAAATAACTGAAACATGATAGATGGACTAAACTAAACTATTTGACTTCTACAAATTCTAACTGCTCTAAATACAACAGACAGCTAAGGTATTGACACCTAGCTGTTACAAATTCAAGTGGTTTGAACCCTCCTAGCCAAAACCTCCTACATTGCTGGCTAGTGTCTAATGCTCCTGCATCAGACTCCAGAGGGCAATTTTCTTCATGGACTCCTGTCCGTGAGCTCTTCCACTTATCTACCTATCCTCTGCAATATTCCTTCAGTCATCCAAGTGGCATATTCCTCTGGCTTGTCCTTCCATTTGATTAAGTACTGAAAGTACTCTTGTCCTCTGGTCTTCCTGAACACTCTTTTGTCCAATATCTTTTCTGGTTGCAATGGTTGTGCTGGAGGTAGCTGCTCTTTCCACTCAATTTGTCCCTTGTCTGTTGATCTTTCTTTTGCACCATCATCTTCATACTTGTACAAATATGCAACATTAAAAATGGGAGATATTCCAACATCAGGAGGCAATTCAATCTCATAAGCATTTGCAGAAAACTTTCTAAGTATCTTGCATGGCCCAATCTTTTTAAACTTCAGTTTCTTATACTACTTCTTTGGGAATCTCTCCTTTTTCAGGTGTGCCAAAACTAGATCTCCTACTTCAAAATGGACTTATTTTCTGCTCAAGTCTACTCTACCTTTGTATTTGATGCTGCTGCCTTGTAGCTGCTGCTTCACTTGCTCGTGTATGGCTTGGATCTCTGAAGCAAATTCCTCACCATCAGCACTTCTTAGTTCTACCTTTCCTAGATTTCTTAACTCTGATATTCCTCTGGGGTGCATTCCATAAACAATATGGAATGGAATTTGCCATGTGCTTCTGTTTGGTGAGTCATTATATGCATATTCTGCCTGAGGAAAAATATGATCCGACTGCTTAGGATGCTCTCCAGCAAGACTCCTCAACAAATTTCCCAGACTCCTATTCACTACCTCAGTTTGTCCATCAATCTAGGGATGATAAGCTAAGCTGAAACTCAGTTTGGTACCAAGTTTCTTCCACATTGTCCTCCAAAAATGACCCACAAATCTGGTGTCTCTGTCTGAAACAATACTCTTGGGCAACCCATGCAATATAACAACTTCTTTGAAAACAAGTTAGCAACATGGGTGGCATCACTAGTTTTATAACATGGAATAAAATGTGCCATTTTGGAGAATCTGTCCACTACAACAAAGACTGCAACATTCCCTCTCTGAGTCTTGGGCAATCCTAGAACAAAATCCATACTCACCATGTCCCAAGGCCTGTCTGAAATAGGAAAGGGAGTGTACAATCCTGCATTCTGGCTCCTTCCTTTAGCATATTGACAGATTTTGCAATTTTTCACAAACTTGTCCACTTCTGCTCTCATATTCGGCCAATAATAGAAGTGACTCAACTGCTCATAATTTTTTTCAGTACCAAAGTGTCCAGCAAGTCCACCACTATGCTTCTCCTTGATCAAATTTTATCTCATGGAACATTTTGGTACACACAGTTGGTTTCTTTTGAATAACAAGTCTTCCTACAAGAAATAATCCAGCCACTGGCTTCTATCTATTAGAACAGGATTACAACATGCCTCAAATACTTCCTTAAAATATGAATATATTTTGTACAATTCTTTGAGAAAATCAAATCCTACAACTTCAAAATTGGTTTCTTGAACAAGCATGTGCCTTCTACTCAAAGCACCAACTAATTTATTTTCCTGGCCACTTATGTGTTTCAAAACAAAGTTGAAACCTTGGAGATACTCAACCCATTTGGCATGCTTATGATTCAACTTGGGCTGCTGTACAATGTACTGCAAAGCATGATTATCAGAATATAATACAAATTCTTTGGACATCAAATAATCCCTCCACTTTTTCAATGCCTGAACAACTGCATAGAATTCCTTCTCATAAGAGGAATACTTCCTTCTGGTGTCATTCAGCTTTTCACTAAAATAGGCTATAGGCCTATCATCCTGACTCAGCACAGCTCCAATGGCCTCTCCACTGGCGTCACACTTCACTTGAAATGGTTTAGCAAAATCAGGCAGAATCAAAACAAGATTTTCAGTTATCTTTTGCTTCAAAAGTTTAAAGTTTCTTTCTGCTTTAGCAGTCGATTTGAATGATTTTTTGCTCTTATTTATTGTCTCAACAATGGGTGCATTAATCTTACTGAATTTTCTTATGAATTTCCTGTAAAAACTGGCAAGTCCATGGAAACTTCTTACCTCAAAAACATTTATGGGTGAAGGCCACTCCACAATTGCCTTAACCTTTTCTGGGTCCATCTTCAATCCTTCTGCAGAAACAACAAAGCCCAAATACACCAACTCTTCCTTCATGAATGAGCATTTCTTTAAGTTTATCAACAGTTTCTCTTGGTGCAGCTTCTTCAAGACATAATTAAGATGCCTTAAATGTTCTTCTTTGGTTTTGCTGAAAACTAATATATCATCCAGATACACTATCACAAATTTACAAATGAATTCTTTCAACACTTCATTCATAAGTCTCATAAAAGTTCTAGGTTCATTTGAAAACCCAAAAGGCATGACCATCCATTCATATAGTCCTTAATTTGTTTTAAAGGCAGTTTTCTACTCATCACCCTCTCTTATTCTGATCTGATGATATCCAATTTTTAAATCTATCTTTGAAAAATATTTAGCACCACTCAAACAATCCATTAAATCCTCTACTCTGGGCAAAGGGAATCTATACCTAATTGTTATCTTATTGATTGCTTTGGAATCAGTACACATCCTCCAGCCTCCATCTTTCTTTGGGCTTAGTACTGCTGGTACTGCACATGGACTCAAAATTTCTCTGATCAGTCCCTTGTCCACCAATTCCTGTACTTGTCTCCTGATTTCTTCATTTTCTATGGGAGTCATTCTATAGGATGCCTTATTTGGCAAATTTGAACCAGGGATAAAATATATCTGATGGCTGATCTTTCTCACAGGTGGCAGCTCATTAGGTAAATCATCCACAACAATGTCACAATAATTGTCTAACATCTCTTGGCTTTCTATAGGCAAATCAGAAATCTTTGCAGAAGTAAGAACTACCTTAGGTTTGCAAAATAAAGCAAAAATTACCTCTTCTTCTTCTATCTGCTGCAGATATTCCTTCCCGCTTAGCAACAAGGTCTTTGGATCAATCACTCTGCTTGATGGCTCTCCTTCTTCCATGGGTATCAATATATGATGTACCCCATCCTTAAATAACTTGTAAGTGTTCTTCTTTCCATCATGCACTACTGCTCTGTCAAACTGCCAAGGTCTACCCAGCAGTATGTGACACACATCCATGGGCATTACATCACACAGGGCCTTATCTTTGTAGTTGCCCATTTGCAGCTCTATCTCACACTATTCTTTTACAATTAGCTGGTGCCCTTTATGCAGCCAGGACACCCTATAGGGAGTTGGATGCTCCCTTGTCTTCAGCTTCAACTTTTCTATCACCTCAGTGGAAACCAGATTGTCTGTGTTGCCACTATCAATGACTAGCTGGCATCATTTCCCTTGGACTTTGCATATGCTCCTAAACAAATTCTTCCTTTTTGCAGGCTCAGTGACCTCTTTGGGTTGCTTCAACAGGACCTTATTAACCACCAAGGACTCTCCCCTCTCTAGTAGAATTTCTTCTTCAATTTCTGCCTCTTCTCCAACTTGGGCAACAACAACATTTCTTGGACCAGCACCCACATTCTTTAGGCACTCGTAGTGCTTGTGTCCCACTTGCTGACATCTGTAGCACCTCAATTCTCTACCTCTGCCTCTACCTCCTATTCCTCTGTAAGAACCCCTTCTGCCTCGTGCATCACCCTCTATAGATGCATTCTGAGGTGAGCTACTGTTTGCTCCATCCCTGGCTGTAGTAGGCTTTCCTCTACCACCCTGACTTCCCTTTCCATAGAAAGTACCTCTCTTTTTGGTAGACTGCTTCCTCAGGAGTTTCTCTTCTACTTTCAAGGCCAACTGATAGGCCTCTTCAACTGTCTTAGGAGACAGAAGACCAATCTCATCTTGGATCTCTAGCTTGAGACCATTCACATATCTGGCAGTCTTCTCTAGTGTGTCTTGAAATTTCCCAACTCTTATGCTTACTCTGTAGAATTCTTATGTGTATTCCTTTACTGTCAGCAACCTCTTTCATAGGTTCTGCATTTGCCTAAACAAAGTTAGCTGATAATCACTAGGTAAGAATTTACCTTTTAACTTAGCCATCATTCTGGTCCAACTTTTGATAGGTTGTTTACCAACTATCCTTCTTTCTGCCTGCACTCCATCCCACCAAAGTGCAACATGTCCCTTTAGCTTTGTTACTACAAAATTTACCTTTTTATCCTCGGTCATTTCTTCATAATCGAAGCACTTGTTCATTTCATTAATCCAGTCCACCAGCTCCTCTGGATTCAATCCTCCTATGAAAACTTGATACTTCAATCTTGGGCTTAACCGTAGACCCCAGAACAGTTCTAAGGAGCCTCATGTCAGGAATAATCTCAGCAATTTCTCCAGCTTCTTCTGTCTCAGGCTCACTGATGTCTTCAGGGTCTCTGGGCTGTCTTTGATCTATGGCATCCATTCTAGCTTGGACCCTCTGCAAGGTCTCCATCTGCATTGGCAACGGGTCTCCTTCTGCCAGCACATCTACCAACTCAGATTGCCATGTTAATTCTCTGCAAAACAACTCAAAAACATAGCTCTGATACCACAAATGACAACAACAAAAATAAATTCGGCCCCCCTAAGGACAGCTGGTCTTCTAATGTCACTATGTCAGCATTTTTTGTCAATTAACTTAGTTCACCTCCATGTGGTCTTCTACAACTTTCTCGAAATTTTATTTATCAAATTCGAAGGAATTGACAAACAAATATATTCAGCAAACCTTGGAAAATTTTAAATATATTTTCGGAATTTTATTCCCCACATTATAACTTTGCGACAGTTCTATGCCCACCTCCTTATACCTTACAACCTTAATCCCTCCAACTTATATTAATAACCCCACAATATTTGCAAAGAAACACTTTAATATACTCTGGCCAACACATACAATTGATGAAATTTCCGTTAAATACACACAGCTATACCTCGGTTAACCTCTGGGCTACTTCCGAAGCGATAAACGTTCGATGAGCCTTCCTCCAGATCGATGACGTTCATAGATATTGCACTGTCTCCTCCATCGAACTTTAATATGTGATGGTGTGTGAAAAGGCGGTTTTGGGGGTCCCGCCCTATGCCACGTGTCGACCACTCAATGGAATCGCGCCCAATTGGAAAATACCGCTTACTCCGCAAAAGCGGTGTGATATGGGCAGTCTGGTTTCGCAAATCCACTCTTAGCTTTAGAATAGTGATAGACCTGGGGTTAATTCGGGGTTACGCTATCCCTTGATTCACTCAGGTTCATAGACTCAGGTCTAACCTCGAGACAAAGACTCTCGGTTAACCGCAAACAAGTATAATTCTCTTTAGGCAGGATTTTCACCACCATTAATCAGAGGTCGACGACCACGAATTTTTTTTCACAGACCTCATCTACGAAAATGGATTAATATATATCTCGGCTCCTACAAATTATGATGAGACAAGTCCAGGGAATCTGCAATCAACCGTAGATAGGGTTCGCGGAGATTACACAACAATTCTCTTCATTGAATTAATCACATGCCTAGGGATTCAACAAGCTCGGAAACAAACAAATTCACACTGAGACTAATTCAATCACACACACAGGTAATCAATAGAATGTTGGCTTTTATTCAAATTAAAGGAAAATCTTGACACACAACTTCACTGTGAAAATCTCCCCCCTTCAATACATCCGAGGGATTACATTTAAACATCAACATTTGTCTCTTCGATTCCTTTGTGAGGACTGTTTTAGAAAATCAAAGGCCTAATTATAATTTATTCAAATAACTGAAACATGATAGATGGAATGAACTAAATTATTCGACTTCTACAAATTCTAACTGCTCTAAATGCAACAGACAGCTAAGGTATTGACACCTAGTTGTTACAAATTCAAGTGGTTTGAACCCTCCTAGCCAAAACCTCCTACATTGTTGGCTAGTTTCTAATGCCCCTGCATCAAAGTGACAACCATATGATTTCCAAAATCATCATCAATACATGAGAAACATAAAATAAATTGGTTCTTTCCACAAAGGAAAAGCTCCATCTCACAATACACCTTTTCATCCCATGCTTTATGAAGTAGATTAAGCATTGACACGCCCTCATATTTAGCCTTGTTGGCCTTGTTGGTTCCAAGCATCATTCCAACATTATGCAAAATAAGAAATAGAGACATATGGGTAGACCAAGGTGTCAAACCATATTCTCCCAATAGTAGCCACCAGAGTAGGGCCTCTTGCTGCCATCCTCCATCTCCTCCATGTAATATGGACAAACCAAACTTCCCCAAAAGCAACCAAAGCAAAAAGAGGCATTGTTGCTTTCTTTCCTCCTCATGTGACTCATGGAGTAAAAACATATTGATAGACATGTGGAATGTCACATCATCCCAATACAAGAAAGCACCATTAACACACATCATGAGAGTATCATAGTACAAAATAAAAAACACAGACATTTAAGATGTCATGTGATGACCAAACTCTCTTAAGGACAACCAAAATGAACATGCCTTCTTCTACTGCATTCTATCATTGATACACAAGGCATCAATCAGAAAATATGAGCTATTGGGTGGTAATCATACTCACCCAAGAGCAGCCAACACAACCATGCCTCCTTCTTCATTTCATGAGTGTTTTTCAAGGCATGGATCAAAGAATTAGGAGCCTTTGGGTAGTAGCCAAACTCACCTAAGAGAAACCAGCATAACCAAGCTTCTTGCTGGCCCATGTCATATGTCTACAAGTGGTCATCCAACCCCTTGCTTATCATCCTCACCCTCTCATTCCAATGTGGATTATGAATGATGTACTGCATAAACTTGGTATCCTCCCTTTGTAGAATACCATCCTTCTGAAACTGATGAAGAACTTTTCACTCCATGAAAGGTTGAAGTGGACCTCTATTGAGATCTCTCAATTAGACCTTCTTCTCATCAATCGCCCTCCAAAACCAATGAGATTCTCGATTTGCTACAAGTAGAAGTTTCTTTTTGAGCTGTGAGATGCTCATTGAGAAAGTGTCTTCTAGAAAGGAGAAAATATTCCTCATCTCAAGATGTCTACCATTTATCATCTTTACCTCCATTGCTTCATGAGTGAAGCTACCTTCAGAAAGCTCCAAGAATAACAGGGCCCCTTCATTATCACTGCTACTAAGTGACAACACTGCAGATCTGCATGGTAATACATATGCAGTCTCAAACTAAGGCACAATGTTGATCTCATAACCAGTCATTGTACATAGGATCATCTGCATGCCCTTTTCTAAAACTCTACCCTTCAAATCAAAGGGTTGAAAGTAGTTCATCAATGAAAAACTAGGATAACCTTTCATCTCCTCCTTGATTAGATCAAGGGTCCTCTATGCTGTGATATGTTGCTTCTTCAAATAAGCATTTTTTTCTAACCCTTGGTTATGCATTGGACCTAATGGCATGTCCCCATAAGTTTCAATAAGATCTACTGAAAAAATATGTGATGAAGTTGCATGCATACCTTGGTTCAACTGATGTGTGGGAACCTCTTGCGAGAACACAAGGGTTCCTCCAACCAGGAAAATGGTGTCTCCAATTGCTGGTAAGAGTGATGGCTGCTCTTCTCCAAGTGTACCAGCACTGGAATCTACCTCCTCTTCCTCGTGCATCTCCTAAATCATGCATGGGACTCTATGTGTCAATATCTCAAGACTATCTTTTAAAGTTGCAAGTGTCACTTCTCTGGATGCAAGTACTTCTACAGTTGGTGGTGAACGTAGTGACCTCTTGTCCAGAGTGACAAGAATTACATCCTCCCTTGTTTCCTTAGGAAATTTCTCTTTGTGACACATCTCTGGTTTTCTCACATCAAACTTGCTTCTCAAATTGTGAAAGAAATCTTAATATTTAGTCACCTTTGCATGCTCCATGTGACCAAACCACCAATCATTGGCTTCACCATAAAGATCAAGTGTTGCAATCTGAACAGCCTCTCCTTCTACTACATAATGTAGCCTGAAAAATGTGTCTAACTCTTTCCTCTAAGCCTTAATATTACTAAAGGAAGATCCATCAAATGTAGGCAAATAGAATCTATTGTGCCTCTTTCTCCTATTGCTGCTATAGGATCCCATTTCTTCTTTGATTTTGAAGAATTGTTGGAGAGTTAGCTTCTCCTTGAATGCTCTAGACTCTGCTTTGTACTCTTCAAGATACAGACTGAGAGTCTCATGAGTCTCAAGTTCTTTCCTTTCTTCATTTCTATACTATTCACCTTCTTCAAAGAAAGTGGGCATAGTAGATCTATGAGGAGATCTATGACTATTCGGTCCTCTTTTTTGCTGATAGGAAGTGCCTGGACCTTCCTCATCAAATCTTCTTCTAGGATCCTCCTTTTTACTTTCTCTCTTCATTTGATTGACCTATTTGGATAGATATTTCATGGATATAAAGAGAGGAGTGGAAAAACTACAATCCTCCTTCATGATAGATATCATCTATCTACTTCTTCTTTTGATGCAAAATATGAAGTGTCCACAAGCTAAGCCAAAGATCATGCTCTGATACCACTCTAGTATCCCAAAAGGGAGAATGCAGTAATACTGAAACATAATATAACAATTGCAGCAAAGTAAACAATAAATCTAAATACACATCAGAATGCACAGAAATAGTTGAGCCATTTTATTATATAGGAGGTGAAAAATAAAGTACAACAGTACTCAAAATATGAGACACTCAAGCCAAAGGGATGGCCTGAAATGACCCTGCAATGATCCCACAAGAGGGACTATGTAACTGTTGAACTGCTGGAAGGTAAACTGTGTTGTCCCTGCTGAAAATGTTGGAACTACAACTGCCTCAAAGATAGAAAGTCAAATCTAGGAATAATGGGAGCTCTGACGATGCTGAAAATAGAGATCTGGGCTCTAGGATGGATACCTGAGATAACCCAAAAATGGTTTCTCAGATCTGTCAATATAAGAAAACCACCCTCTTAGGGCTTCACATATATATTTCTAGGTATGTAGATCTGAAGCTAGATTTGATGATATGATGGCTGCAATGATGGAAAATCAGATCTATGCAAGAAGGGATGATCCCTTCTCTAGATCCTTGGGCTAAAAGCTCAATATCTAGCTCCTCCAATCTCTTCCACTAAAAATAGCTGCTGGATGATCAATAGCTTCAGAAAACTGTGTTGTAAGAGAGGGAGGCTCAATAGCCTACTGCTAGATGTGTCAATAAAGCTCCTGAATGATGGAAAAAATAGATCCAATGTGAGGAGATGGTCCCTGATAGGATTTCTAGCTAAAATATAGGAAACTTCCTTCCTCCAATAGACCTACAGGCATGGACTACACAATCCTTGAAGGGACTACTGCTGCATGGAGGTAAAAACCAATGCCCTAAATGCCGAATATGGATCTGCTACTCTTGGAAGACTAAATGTGAAGAACAAAGTGGTAGGATGAATCCTCCACTCGTTTCCTAGCTGAATACTAGAAACAACCTCTTGAAGATGGCACCAATGCTTGATAAGGAATGTAGTACAACCCTCTTTCAAGAGAAACTCAATGAAAGAGGTGGAATTCCCGCTTGGGAACACCTTGTGCTAAACAACACTGCAATCTTAGCTAAACAGCTCAAGAATGCATAGAGATGTCCTAAGACAAATCTAGATCTAAACAGATCAAGAAATGAATAATCCAAATCATGCCTTCTATTGTTCCTTCACCTTCATTATATAGATACGAGCCTTCCATAGAATAGGTCCACTCCAAAAATATGATATACATGTGGACATAAGTCTCCATGGTTGACTGTGTTGTTTCTCCATGTCCTCCATCATGTTCATATGGGGTGATCACCCTCTCCATAATGTGTGCATTAAAAGCATCACTTCCTCCAATAACTTATCATAAGCGCTCTATTATCTTCTTTGAATGCACTATGATCTCAGTTGACCTTATCAAAGATCCTCATGATTTTAGATTTAAGATCCATAATCTTATTTGACTGTTTCATCCTCCATAATCTATCTCATAAATGAGACATGATCTCCATTAATGGAGTTTCTCCACTACTCCATGATTTTAGATCTAGATCTAGAATATCCACATACACACATTAAAAGTGGATTTCATTCATCTTTGAGGTTTGTGGGTCCCTCCACCCTTTTATTTACTTAATTAATTAAGAAAATAAATAACTCTAATATTCCAAATATCATGTGAAAATTTGGGAATATTACATATGGAGAATGACATTTTGGAATTCTACCATTTCAATTGCTAAGAAATTTCAAGTAGATTGAATATATAAACCTGATAAATTTTCCTTTATCTTCACTTTCAAATTCATTATTCTACCTTATGACTTCTTGAAAGAAACCTAGTTATATTTGATTGATTATTTGGTGAAATCATTCCTACTTACTAGGGATTTCTCCACTAACAAAAATGGTTGTGGCACAATTAAAATTATATGAATTCTTCTTACTAGTTCTTTCCTCCTTATGGCCTTCCCTAGCTTTTTATTTTGGTTAGAATCTATCTCTTTATTGTAATTAGATCAAGAAAATATGATCAACCATTTTTCTATGATTGATTCTAGGTGATGTAGAGAGCATTCTCAATTTTCTCTCAAAAAAACATATGAACACATTCTTGTGCATGCTATTTTCTCTCATGCAACCCATGAGAAACATGCTAGCTTCCTAAGGGACAACATGCAACATTGTCTATAGCAAGGATAAAATATATTACTTATACTATTCTTTGAATTTGATAACCCTACTATTTAATAGGGAATCTAGGATTTCCTTAGGCAATATTTATTATATTTTAGTAAAAAATAATTATAGAAAAAAAAATCTAAATTAGTATTCTCTTTTAGGACATTTTGAACCTCTTTTTCATTGTTTCATTTCTACTTTCCAAATTTTTCATAACTTACACGTTGAAAATACAAAAGAAAAATACATTATGTTCCTAGATTAAGATTAATATCTTCATCTTGCTTGAATTTAAAGAGTTTAAACAAATGGATCATTTTAATTGAAAGAATAGTGTAAACGTTTGTTTTCATTTTTTAATTTATTTACCTTTAAACATGTCTGAGTCTTAGAACATAATTTCTGTTTCACTTTGCTAATTTTTACGAATAATAGCCTCTTAAACACATTTTGTTTTTTTTTTCCTGGAAAGTGATTAAAAGTATAGGATGCATGACCTTTGTGGTTAAGGCTGTAGATAAAACTCTCCAAGTCCCCCAATAAAAATACTAAGATTTACTAAAGAGTATTAAAATATCATTAATATAGAGAATCACTTGTAAGGAAAACACCTCTAAAACTATTATCATGCACCATATCAAGCCATTTCAAGTGTTAAAATTATTATTTTGGCACTAGTGTTAAAATTAGTATTTTGGCACTTTAGTGGTGGCTGAATGCTCAATAGGGGACTCTAGTCGAATTCCATGTTACTTAAAGTTATGCCCCTTTCCTATAGTTTCAATAATATGACAAATTCCCATTTATACCTAATATAGAATCCTAACCTATGACTATTTTTCTCAACTACCTATAATGAAGTGACATTCTTAGTGACCTTTCTTAGGTTTATGATAGGTGTTTTAAGAGGGAAGTGCCAATGGTACTTGAGATAGATGATAACTCCTAGTCTCAAATCCCTTATAAGATTCCAAACTTCATAAGAAACATTACACATTTTTTATTAATTTGTAGAAGGTTACAATATTTTTGCCTTGGACCTTCACTAGTTTGAATTGCCCCCTCATCATCCCATCTAGTTCTCTAAATGAACTTATTACATATGTCCATTAAAATGATCTCTTTTAAGTATTATTTATGTTATTATTATTATGATAATGGAGTGTTTTTTATATAGCCATACATATATAACTTTGATATTTTATTAATTACTTTTTGCTTTTAGCTATATTTATAGTTTCAAGATGGCCAACCAATCACCATATAAATATAGGAGAATCAAGTCTTTCCTTATTCAAATCACAAAAGCATGTGTGACAAGACATTATTGGACATATAATTATGCTAGTTATAAACATTCTACTTAAACTTTTAAAAAAATACCATATGTTTTTATGATTTGCAACTTGTGATGTGCAATCTTATATGGTTGGCTCTATTGACTTTTTTTTTAAATAATATTAATATATATTTAGTGAAATGACAAAAAAAATGAGCATATATATATATATATATATATATATATATATATATATATATATATATATATGTGAATGTGAATTTAAAAAAATTATATATCCAATAAGCATGTTGATATACAATTGTTATTTTCATTATGTCATGAATTAGTTTGTACTTATTTGTTAGTGGATACTTTTATGAAATACAATCCACAATTCACAACCACATTGTTGACTATGTAATGTTGTCAGGCAGGAGGTGCACTGACCTAACTGTTTGCCCTGGGGCGTATAGTATGGTCAATGCATCGCCCTCTCGAAACTAGTACATAGTCAATAGTGCGATCATTTAAATGACCACACCCCCATGTTAGTTTTAAAATTAGTCACGGTGCACGTTTTTTTGGTACTGCACTAGAACTCGGTGCAGTTTCTGTTAGCACTGTTCCTGGTGTGACCTATAAATTTTAGGGCAGCTCCATGAAGGGTACGAGTCAAACGGCTCAAGCGCATCGTGCATAGTTTTTTTTTTTTTTTAACGATTAATTTTACGTTTTTTTAGAAATATAATTCGCTAAAATGTTTAGTTATTGAGAAACAAGTAAAATACAACCATTAAATATAGTAAAGCTATGATTATTTGATTATGTGAAGCCTCTCTTCCTAGCTTAACTTGTGTGAATTGAAGTTCTATGAAAACCTAGATATTAATGTGAAAGATCAAAGAATATCGAATTGTATGTGTTAAAAATCAGAGAACAGAGAGGAAAAACCTCTACCTAACTAAAGTGATAGAGGAATAAGATAGAATTCCATTGACAAGAAAAAGAATTAACTATATTCTAAATCAAAGGAAGGACTGGCCCTCTGCCAATACATTTTAGTTGGAAAATTGTTTCATTTTAGTTACCAAGTTCGAAAATAAATAGAAAACACAATAAAATGAAGATGTTAACCCAACACAAAAGCTCAAAATCAAGATAAGGAGTGCTATACATCATAGAAGATGATACATAAATATATAAAAACAATGAAATATGCAATGGGTTTACATTAAAATTGGAAATGCATCACGCAGATGAAAGGAAAGATGTAAACCCCACAAGGTAACGAACAACCATATGATAACTTAAATTTAACATCATAGAAAAAGGCTAAATAACGCACTGTACAACAATTAAGGAAAATTAAATCCTAACATAACTGAGATTTCAAGGGCTACATATAAACATTACATATTAAAACCAACAATTATGCTCTGAAGTTTGGAGACTAAACCAAAGGGAATTTCTTAGAGAGAAACAGGAAAAACCGATGTATTAAATATGTATAATTTTGCTATAAAAAAAATTATACATACCCTCTTCCAATCCTTTTAAATCAATTATACATATCATGACAAGCCCTTCGAGGGTTAAGAAATTTTAACAGAAGAACTGAACCCAAAAGGCCCTCGTAATTATTTAATGGAAGGACTGTTACGAATCTAAGAAATTTAAACCACATAGTGAGTAGTCTGAGTAAGGACTAAGATTTCAATAAAGACCTGAAGCGAATTTCCTCTGGGAGTTCTAGTAGTACCTAGTAATGTCGCAAGCCATGTTAGAAGCCGAGAGACGATTTTTAATTAGCAAAATACTCCTCTAGAAAGGGAACTCGTGACCATACTTGCAACACAAAAAAGCAAGTTAGAAATAAGGAATATGCATGTTGGCGATATAAGAACTAATACACAGAAAATCAAGTTAAAAGAAAATTCTTACCTAACAAAACTTAAAGTCGACCATGAAGACCCGAGACAATTTTCAAATGACACAGTGAAGGGTCGAATGGAGTAATAATTCAAAAAATAACTTTGACATATTTAGCTAACTAAGAAAACACAAAAAATTAAAGGTTACCCACTCCATCCATATCATCGCTGGAAAAAATTCTTCTAGGGTGAGAGAAGTGGAGTAGACTGATAGGAAAAAACCCCAAATAATCATGGAAATGAAAATCCATTTGAGAGACAGAGAAAAAAAATGAATAAGAAAACAATGACTCCTATCATGAAAATGTCGACTCATTATGTTACGAATTAAGAACTTCCGAGAACTGTAAATGAACCTTGTTTATTTTCCAAATAACAAACCAAAACCATCACCTGAAGCTCGATAGAGGTATGACTGTGTCAGTTTCACTCATTAGGCCAGAGCCCCATAGTTACCACAGTGGACAGAGAAGTTGTAGTGCACCTGCAGAGTTGAAGTGGTGGAAATTGGCGAAGGTAGTTAGCATTCAGGGGTAAGGGTAATACGCTAACCAACCCACTCGAAAACCTCAACCATTGATCTATACCCCAGCACATAGTGGAGATCGCTCCAAGTGTCGAGCAAACAAATGACAACAGATTCGAGCCTATGGTAAAAATTTGTGTCACGAATACCATGTGATATGACTCACGGAGATTAATATAATATAAGTTTTGTACATGGAGATTAATACAACTGGAGTTTTGTACAACATACCGAACATAATAATCTATGCAAAGATTCATTCTGAATTTATAAACGTATGAAACCATAGTTGTATGAAACCATAATCCCAATTATAAATTTTGAGCGAAATTATAATGTGGAATTGAGAGTAAATAAAAGTAAACCACATTATTCTATTTATTGTAATGACATGTCAAAGGTAATATATATTTATAAATGTTATGTGTAATGTAAACATAGATAAAAAAAAATTATGGATAGACATTACATGTGGTATTAGAGCATCGTTCACACACTGGGACGTAGATGGGCCAACTAAATAATAATGGATGTGTGTAAAATTGTGCATAGAGAAATGAAGAAGATATTGACTTAACATGATGAGGAGGGGGTTCAAATATCAAGCTCCCAGAAATATAGGGGAAGCTCACCCCCAGTCTAACCCAGATATAAGCCTAGAAAGGTGGATGCAGCTAAGTGTCGATCAACATAAAAAAACCAGCAGACTACTCGAGGAACAACAACGTGGGACCAGTATACTTTTGGATATGGTGCAACTGTTACAGGAAGAAATTTTTCCAGTAAGAAGTGATAATGAGAGGTTAATACGAGAATGGGAGAGGATTATTAAAAGCCTCTCAGATAGGCAGAATCAATGTACATCACAGCTGAGCCCAGAGAGGGACACCCGAGAAAAGGGTGAATAACGACAACAATCTAATGATAAACAGAAAGGAAGCCATACCCATCGAAGTAACAAAAGTAGAACCTACAATGAATTGGAGTCTGGAAATGTTTCCAATCAACAGGAAATGAAAAAATAAAAAAGTAGAGCTACAAGGTGAATTCTAGAAAATTAAACCTCCTAAATTCGATGGAGAGGCTGAAGAAGTGGTAGAAACATAGATAATTAACATGAAAAATTATTTTCAAGTTTATGAATATAGAAGCAAAATCAAAGCTCGCTTGGTCTTTTACCAATTGCGGGAAAAAGGCACAATATGGTGGGAGGAAGTAAAAAATGTGCGAGGAATTAAGGACCATAATGTGACTTGGGACAAGTTCCAACAGTATTCTAAAGACAAATACCTAACAGAGCATTGTTGCGATGAAAAATCTCAAGAATTTTATGATTTGAAGTTGGGGAAATTTTCTATAGACGATTTCATAACTAAATTTACCTCCTTATTGAGGTATGAACCGTATCTTAGAGATCAAAAAGAAAAATTATATCGATTCTTCAGTAGCCTACCCATTCACATGAACGAGAGGATCGAATTTGTGAATCAAAAGGCTATGGACGAGGTGATTCAAAAAGCACGAATGCGCTATCAGGAGTCGAAGGTAAAAGGAGATATTGGTAGGAGTTGGCCACCAAAGAAAGGGTAGAAGGGTACTTCAAATTTAAAGGTAGCAGACCCGGAAACTATAAAAATTCTGCAAGAAACCCAACAAATAGACAATATTGAAAAAACTAGCAAAAATCCAAATGGCCAACAGAAGAACAACCCATTGAAGCATCCACCAGACTAGACCATGGGCAAATCCAAAAACCGTCGCTGCAATGATGGGGATGCGGTGAGGCACATTACTATAGGAACTGTCCTCACTGTGGAAGAAGTGAAACTGTAACCAATATGAAAGAGGCATCTCGTAGTGGGGGATGTTGCATGAAATATACCAAGGATAAACACGGAACTAGAGGATCGGCAAGCAGATTACCAGTCGACCATGATAGAACTGGAAGGTAAACTACAATCCCAAACTATTTCTATTTTAGTTTATCCTAGTGCCAATTTAAGTTATATAATCCCTGGATAGTTAAAAAATGTGACTTGCAAAGCCAGAAATTTAAAAGTTTCCGACTAGTACAATTAGTCACTGGGGAAAAGAGAAGATTTAATGCTAAAGTCTCAAACTGTTCCCTAGAAATAGGAAATTATCATATAACAGTTGAGCTGAATATTTTACCCTTGGGTTCCTATGATATATTTCTGGGAATGGATTGGTCAAAAGGGAATTTGTCACTGGTAGACTGCAAAGAGAAAACCATCTATTTTAAGGTTGAAGATGAAATTCGCCAGGAGTTGCAAGGGATTAAGAAACCACTTCAACTACACCACATCATTGCATCCCACCTGGGTAAATGCATTAGGAAAGGGTGTCATACTTATTATATTCAAGCATGATTCACCAATTCTAAGGAAATGGCCCCTATGCTGGAAAATATACTAGTAGTGCAAGATTTTATGGGTGTATTTCTAGAAAACATATCGGGACTACCTCCAAAGTGAGATATCAATTTCACCATCGAATTAATGCCTAGGTTAGCACCGATGTCACGAGCACTGTACTAAATGAGTGTACCTGAGCTAACTAAGTTGAAAATGCAGCTACAAGAAATGTTAGATAAAGGATACATTCATCATACTGTGTCTCCCTAGGGGGCACCAGTGTTGTTCATGAGAAATTAGGATGGTACGATGTAAATTTGTATGGATTACATGCAACTTAACAAATTGCCTATAAAGAATAAGTACCCGCTGCCACGGATAGATAATATGTTCGATCAAGTAAAGGGGGAAAATGTATTTTCAAAGATAGATCTAAGATCCGTATATCACCAGATACAGATAAAATATGAGGATATATAAAAAACCACTTTTCATACTCGATATGGGCATTATGAGTTCTTGGTTTTACCATTTGGATTAACCAACGCACCAGAAACTTTCATGAGTTTGATGGATGGCATCTTTCATCCATTTTTGGACAAATTTGTTCTGATCTTCATCGATGATATATTAATCTACTAAAAAACCATGGAAGAACATAAGGAACATTTACGATTGGTATTAAAAATATTGAGAGATCATCAACTTTATGCCAAATTTAGTAAGTGTGAATTTTACAAAGAACAGATCTAGTATTTAGGCCATGTAATTTCTTCTGAAGGTATATCGATAGATCCTGAAAAAAAAAAATATTATTATGGAATGGAGGGTACCAAAAAACGTAGCAAACATATGTTCTTTCATGGGATTGGCTGGCTATTACCGACGTTTTATTGAGGGCTTCTATTAAAAAAAAAATTATATTACCTCCTTGCAATGAAAGGGGTGAATGTTTAAGTGGACTAGTGAATGACAAACTAGCTTTGAACGGTTAAAAAAATTGTTGACTGCAACTCTCGTATTAAAGGTATTTGATCCAAACAAGGAGTTTGAGGTCTGCACTGATGCTTTCAAAGAATGGGTGGGTGAAGTGTTGTCACAGGATGGAAAAGTCATTGCGTATGAATCTAGAAATATGAAAGATCGTGAAAAATGATATTTCTCTTATGATCTAGAGCTGACTTCATTAGTGCACGCACTCAAAGTATGGAGGTACTACCAGTTGGGAAAAAGTTTTGTATTGAAAATAGACCACAACAACCTAACTAGCTACTTTAAGCAGGATGACTTGAATGCTCACCAAACAAGGTGGAACACATTCCTGAGTGAATTTGATTTCGAAATTCAATACGTTAAAGGTAAGGAAAACCGTGTCGATGATGCCTTAAGTAGGAAATTAATTATGTATATTGATTGTATGTTAACCGTGTGGAATTTAAGTTCGAGGAGCAGGTGAAGGATGCAGCACAAAAACATCCTGAATATCATTTTTTATGGCAGTAAACACAAGAAGCAGAAAATCAAGGAAGACAATTAAATTATAAAATCAACAATGAACAGCTATTGATTTCTCGAGGAAATATATACATTCCTAATCAAATGAAATTGAAAGAGATGATCTTGGATGAGTATCACCAAATCTCTTATTCTAGACACCCTAGTTACCAGAAAATGCTGACAACAATGAGAAAATATTACTTTTGACCTGAAATGCATACAAATATTGTGAAATACTTGACCAAATGTCTAGAATGTCAATAGGTTAAGGTGGAGCATTAACACCCAATAGGTTTGTTGCAACTTATTCTTGTACTAAAATGGAAATGGGAAGTCATTTCACTTGATCTTATTACGGGATTGCAAGAACGAAGAGACACAATGGCTCTATAATTGTAGTAGTTGCTCAGCTGAGAAAAGAAACTCACTTTATTCCAGTACAATCCAAATACAAAACAATGCAAATTGCTGAAATTTTCATTAGGGAGGTGTTTAGATTACATGGCATTACGAAAAAAATCATCTCGGACTCAGATGTGAAGTTCACCTTGGCCTTTTGGAAGGCACTGTTCATCGATCTAGGCACACAAATCCAATTTAGCACATCTTACCATCTGCAAACGGATGGGCAGACTGAGCGGGTGAACCAAATCTTAGAAAACATGTTACGTATGTATGTTATGCAGCAGCCCACCAAGTGGGAAGATTATTTGCATTTAGTATAATTTACTTACAACAATGTGCACCAGGAATCCCTCAAGATGAGTCCCTTTGAGGCATTACACAGTAGGAAATGCCGGACACCCATTAATTGGAGCATCCCAGAAATCAAACTAATTCTTGGACCAGAAATTTTGGCTGATATAGAGCATGAAGTAAAGAAGATCCGACAGAATCTAAAAGTTTCCCAGGACAGACAGAAAATATATGCGGATCGAAGGAGGACATATCAATAATTTGAAGTAGGTGATCATGTGTATGTGAGAATTAGACCCAAGAAGAGCACCTTAAGATGGACTACCCATGCTAAGTTGGCTCCCTAGTTCTGTGGACCTTTCAAAAATATGGAAAGAGTGGGGTCGGTAGCCTATTGGCTGGCTTTACCCGGTCACGTACAGGTGCAATATGTGTTTCATGTATCTATATTGAAATGATATGTGCATGATCCAAACCATGTGATACATTGGCAAAAAATAAAGGTAGGTTAAATTGGATTCTAGAATCTCTAAAGGGAGATAAATGTTCAATTAGTATTTTATTAAGAATATTTGTTGGTTGCAAGTCAAACCACATGACGAATTTCTGGTAGAGCCTCAACATATTCTCGAGAAGAGAGAAATAATGCTTTGGAGGCAAGCCATCACCTAAGTTAAATTGCAGTGGAAGCACTCTGGCCCAAAAGAGGCTACACGGGAAAATGAAGGCTTTGTACAAGAGGCTTATCCAGAATTATTTACTGGGATGGAATAAAACATTGAGGACGGTGTTTACCTCAAGTGGGGGAAGATGTAACGACCGGTTTAATTTACTTATGTTATTTTAAAAATATACATTTGACTTTTTGAGTAAACAAAGATTAACGAGTGTGTTAATCAGTTGAAAAAACAAGATTTATTTCTTTCCTTTGAATAAAGAATTAATTTATGGTTTTGTTTCCATAACTTATGGGAAAGTTTTTCCAAGATTTCAGAGTAGTTTGATTAAAGCAGTGATTGACAGTTACCTTCTCCTCTGAGGATATAAAGGAAATCCCAAAGAGAAGACAGTTCTATGAATTGAGAAGATAACAACTAGTTGGTTGTACGGTGAGAGTGGTCCAGAGCTGATCGATACCAGTTGAACTCTGCAACCTGACACTGGAGAAGAGGCTGGACAGAGGTCTTTAGGTCCTTCTCCAGTATAACTGCTAAACAATTCTGCTCTGGTGAGGAGCATGGGGGTAGCTGAGGATGTAATTGCATCTCTCATGGTTGGGAGGTTACCTTTTGTTTTGGTTAACCAAAGATAAGTATTTAAACTTAAGTAGAATAGAAATAAAATGTTTATTGGTAATACTTGTTACCAAATGTTTATCTCAATAATTTTGTGGTTGTAGGCTACAGTAATTGTACATTCCATAAGACTGCAAGTAGATCATGTACAACAAGATAACAATTATCTTTTCAATAAGACTATAATTTATTTATTTTAATGAGATAATGTATGTGCTCTTACAATGAGACTGTAATTATTATGCCACTGAATTTACATCCATTAAATCTAGTAAAGCTATGAATATTTGATTATGTGAACTCTAGCTGCATAGCTTAACTTGTGTGAATTGAAGTTCTATGAGAACCTAGATATTAGTGTGAAAGATCAAAGAATATCGAACTATCTGTGTTAGAAAACAAAGAATATTTAAAAAATATTTTATTTTATTTCAAGGGGGACACATGTTATCTTCAAATTGAGCAAGAACATAATTACACATCACCTTCACACTATATTTCTTTTATTTGTTTAAAAAATAAAATGTTTTTAAAATTATTTTATTCTTCCTTACTAATGACAAAAGTTTGCATTATTATTACTATAGAGCATATATCAGTACTCTAAGATGTCTTCATCTTATCTTTGGAGATCACTTAACAATACTGATTATTCCACTTCCCTCCTCTTTGTTTGAAAAAGTTATGGCCCATAGCACTCGAAAGTAACTAGATAAAGTATTAATTAATAATAATTGTAAATATATAGCTTAGGTAAATACTAAGCACTATTCATTAACCTAATAATTTGTTTAGTTTTTTTCTTTTTTTTGTTTATTGAAACAAAACAAAACAAAATAAAATAAATAAATATTAAATTAATTATTAATTTTGTACATGATATTTAATATTTATAAATAAATACTTGAACAATTATTAACTTAGTACATGATAATTAATATTTACAAATAAAAAAATATTCAATACAAATTTTAACTTTTATAGCTGAAAAAACAAGTCCATGCTCCATGAAGTACAAATTTAGTTAGATTCTGCCATAAATATGAGACAAGTTTGAAATGTGTTTGAAAATTTTATAATTTTAGGTTATTGTTTACTGCAGGTTATGGAAGGCAAACCTGTAGTACGTGAAGGAGAAGTTAAAGACAAAAGTGAAGCAGAACATGTTCGATGGCGAAGGTAATCGAACTTGAAGCCATTGATTGAAGTTAAAGTAATTCAAAGAAAAAGCGAGTCGCCCTCCTGCAAAACAAAACTTGAAATTGAAGTAGCCGAAGAATAATTATTTTAATGACAAACTGTACTATAAAAACGGTTGGTTTGTATGTTGTGCTTTGTCCAGTCTAAGCAGTATTTTTTTCAAAGATAGTTGAAGAAAATTGTCTATCATTAACATGTATTTAACAATTTAAATAAGAGTGAAAAGACTTTAAAGTAAATGTTCTGGAAGTTTTGTTAAAAGTAGTGAAATGTATTTTCATGTCATGTAAAAATATCAGAAAAATGTTATCATCATAATTATATATATATATATATATATATATATATATATATATATAACTTTGTGTTTTAATTTTCTTTTGATTTTTTTTTAGATATTTAATAAATTGAAAGTTAATATAGATTTATGTTGATGTATTTATTAAATTCATTTAAAGAATACATCAATCTTTATACACAATTGTGTTTCAAAATATTATAATCTCTTGAGATCAATAAAATAAAGAATTTTAATGGTTGAAATTTTCTTTAGTTCGGACTTTTTTTAAATGATAAATCTCTTGTGATATGTATATTTAATTATCTTTTTTTTTTAAATTCTATAATATTCATGATGAAATTTTTTGAAGTTAGAATGACAAAGCTTATATATTTATGATGACCATAAAATTGGATTACTACCACAATAATTTAGATAACTATTAAAGTTCTGCAAATTAAGCTTTCATATGATGAAATGTTTAGAGACATGTATGAATGAGAATTGTATCAAAACATATCCTTTAGTAAACATGTACGATAAATATGAGGTTTGTATAACAAAATATCTTTTAATAAAAGTGTATGATAAAGATACATAGTGCATACAAAAAGAGTGTTGGGGCATTATTTCCAGGAATATAGAGGAGTGAGAAATTAAAGATGGTGGGGTATTTATATGAGAAAATGTATAGAAATATAAAAAACACTTAATGGAATGCATAAAGGCATTAAATATAAAATCTTACAATGTATGTCAGTAGTTGTGCTTTAATTTAGTTTTCTATTCAAATTGAATATAGAAATTGAAATACCTTTTTATCATGGACAAATAGATGTTGAAAAGCTAAATCACTGGTTGATGTAAATAGAAGTATATATTAGCATGTACACGTTAAAATATCAATAATATTTTCCATTTTCTTTTCTTTTTTCTGAATTGGATTAATTCTATTAAGCAAAAATATGGTACAAGATGATGATACAATCAAGAGAGATAGAAAACCGGCAGCCAGAAATGATAGGAATATCAACCTCAGTTCCAAAGAAGGAGAGAAGCAAGCAAGGAGCTACAACCAATGACTGGAAAGCTAAAAGACTGACCTCTACCCAGAATGGGCAGAAGTCTCAACACAAAGCTTTTTCCCTTTCCTTTTTTTGACTTCGACCCATCCAACCTAGGGCGAATGAGCAACAACAACTTGAAGACTGGGGTTCTCCAAGGGGGGGCCCTCCTTTTCTGATTCAGAGGAGGAGGTCATATGGACGCGTTTCTAGGCGATGGCTATATCAGAGGAATGCGCTGGTCCATCGGTGGAAGGAACCACAGATTGAGGGGCTTGATCCAATTCTGCATCGCTGGCTTCATCTTCAGAGCTAGAGGATTCAGAATCCACGACTGGAGGTGGAGAGCAAGGAGCCCAACGTTTGGATTTGGGCTTGGAGAGGATATCCTTTTTCTTATTTGTCGGGAGAGAAGGGAAGGTGGATCGCAGATGCCCTGTTTGGTGGCAATGGCGGTAGTGGAAGGCAGTATTTTCGTAATCCAGTGTCTGGGTCCAAACAAAGTCGTTTATCTTGAGATTGATTTGGTCTGGAAGTCCCTTGCTTAATTCTAACTCCACACATATTTTGGCATATGTGTAGAGACCTTTATTTTCCCGCTAGTAATCTCTCGTAATGAAAATTCCCAAGGTGTTGCCTATAGCTTTGTAGATAGTAACACACCATAAGTGGACAGGTAGGTTTGGAAGCCTGATCCATTCAAGTGTCCTAGTAATGACTGCAGTTGCTGGATCAAAATCTGGGAACCAAGGAGTTAAGAAGAGCCCTGCAGTTCCCATGAACCAAGGGCCTTCTTCTAAAGCCTTTTCATAATGCTTACTTTCATTAAATAGAACAATGAAATATCCTTTTGAATAGAAACTGACCTTACAATGATGAGTCTAGTTTGCATGAATCCAATCATAAAGGTCCCGAGATCGCGGCCACAGTCCGTTGAATTTGCAAATGATGGCTCTTTCTGCAAATTCTTGAAGTTGATTTGCAGGACCTAAATGGGTGATTTCGACAGAGGGAACTTCCTCTGTCTTGTCAACCAAAAAAGGCTTGGATTTAAGGGTTTCTGGGGGTTTGGGGATCTCAAAGTGTACTGCATCTTTGTAAGAGAAAGGAGGAGCAGAGGACGACTGTCCCGCTACACCCCCTCTCAAACGAATGGTTAACACCAAAGAGTTGTTTCTGTTAATGTTGTAAGTAGAGATGGGAAGAAGGTCTTCAAGTTGCTTACATTGAAAGAGAAGTATCTGAAGGCTTGAAGGGATCCCAATTCGCCGTTCTAGATCGAGTTTGAGATCCACCACCAAATCTGAAGAACTGACCCATTGCAGGATGGTTTTGCCTGTAGGTTGAGAAATTTGGATTTGAAAGGAGTCAAAGAGGTGCCTAGACACAATGCCAGGACCTCTTGTGCTTCCAAGAGCAAGTCTGCCATGGCGTTGATATGGAGGAGATTTCTCCTTCAAAAAGAGACTATCACTTATAGACATAAACAGATCTGAGACAGAGGACTGGGAAACAGAGTGATTAAAAAGCCAATCGATCTTCTCCTGCCTGTAAACCCATTCTTTGCAACCTGCGAGCAAGGAGAAGAGAGGGGCTGTCGATTCGTGTTTGCTCATAGGCCCTAGATCATGAAATATGTTGAGGATGCCAGCATAAAGAGTTGCAGAGGGGCGAAAGGGACCCTTGAGAAGCTGAAGGTGTCGTTTTTTTTTTGTAGGTTGCAGCTGTCGCGTCAAATCAGCATAGCAGGGACTGAGCGGAGCAAATGGCACAGGGACAAGGTCATTCGAGGCAAAGGATATAGGAGTTGGTCTCCCAATCAGCTGTGGCGCGAGAGCTATGTCGACGTCAAGTGCCGCCTCTGCTCCATTAGTTTTAGCAGGTGACTGCTTCAGCTCTTTGGCTTCAACAGAACAGCCGTAACTGGCTCGGCCTTTGGCGCTGTCTGCTTCGACTTAGCACCTCCAGCTTTCTCCTTCTTAGGTGTAGGGTTTGCTGCAGCGGGCTTCTTGGCTGGGGGAGGAGCCATTTTTTCTATCCAAAGTCTAGTTTTACAAATATTTTTATAATATTTTCCATTTTCATGTTTAAAAGTATTAGATAATTCTTTGACTTGTCAATGAATTTATATAAATGCTTTCTAATTAGGAAAGAAGTTCATAATGACTAAATGAAAAGGCTTTAAGAAGTAAATTAGTGCTATTGAAAGGATTAATTTATGAAATATTATATGTAAAAAGAACAAGGACAAAGTCACCATTAAGTTTTCAAAAAAATATAATTGCATTAAGTATTTCACTTAAAACTATGGGATAGTAGAGAAGTATGTTAAAGGTTTGTTTGATGTCTAAAGCCCATGGAAACTCATTAATTTTTGAAGCATAAATGAATAGGAAAGCTTTATAAGTCTAAATAAAAATGAGTTCATTTAAATGATAATAATTTTCAAATTTTAAATAAGAATACTATTAAAAATGGTATTATATCAAAATTTGAGGATAAATTATGAGTAATGAATTAAAAGGAAAAAGAAAAATAAGATATTATAAGAAGGTGATCAACCCAAATCTTAAAAATAAAAAATATTTTGACATATTCATTGAGGTTAAATCTACGATCATCCTAATAATTATTGATAATTAAATTAAGATTTTAAAAAATAAATTTTAAATAATAAAACATAAAATAACCAAAACCAAAATCAAAGTAACACAAACCAAAATACCTACATAAAATAACCAAAATCAAATTAACACAAACCAAAAGAGACCACTTTCTATAATCCTAAAGGTAAAAAACTCATATTCCTGTTACAAAATAGTTCTATAACGGTTATTTAATTATATAAATTTTAATGGTGTCTTAATCATTCAAATTATATTTTTTAAACATAAATATATTTTAAAAAATAATACAATTTTAACATCTAAACTATAATTTGAAAAAATAATACAATTTTAACATTTAAACTAGACCATTTTAAAGATGCATATTACATTGCAATATGTTACAAAACCTCGAAATATGACCGCCTAGTTTGCCAACAATTTTAGTCTCCTCCTTGAACCTACTTAGGACCACTACAACATTTAACCTTGATAAACAGCGTTTTCCCTCATTTTCTCTATCCTGCCCTCTGAACAATATTTTTGATAAAGTAGAAAGTTAACATTAGAATGACAGAACTGTAATCATTCATCGTTTACGTAGATTCTGACATTTCCACTTTTTTTTCCAAAGTCAACAGCTTGTATTATTGTTACAGACCGGTGAATTGCAAAGCATATATCAGTGCTCCAGGGAGTTCCACGAATGCCAATTAACAGTACTAATGAGTCCAGCGGTTAAGATTTCCAACAATTTCACTTTCGTCGATAAATTTATAACCTCACAGCCTGCACCTAGTACCCCCACCACTTTGTTGGGATTTCTGTAACGACCGTCTTCCCCTTTAAACCTTCCTCGTTTATGGGATTTCTGTAACGACTGTCTTCACCTTTAAACCTCCCTCTGTAAAATACAAACCCACATTTCCATGGTGAAAACAAGAAGTCTATAGCAGAGAGGTAAAGCTGGAAAATTGACTATTCCAATCAGGTATTAATCCGTTAAGTAAATTTTGATTATTGATTGCTTTATTTTTTTAATAAATATCATGAATTACGTGTTTTCATGAATTTTTTGATTTTATCACTTTTTGGTTTTATTTTTTAATAAATATCATGAATTATGTGTTTTCATGAATTTTTTTATTTTATTAATTTTTTGGTTTTGTGTTTTTTCTTAAGGAAATCTCATATTATTTTAGAAATATTAGAGATATCATCTCATTTATTGCAATTATATATGATTATTATTTCTATAATTGTAAATATTTTACAAATAATGTCAAGTTATTGAAAAGTTTTCAAGTAGTTTGGTCAAATTTATTATTTATAGCTTACTTGTGCTTGCTATGGCAGAACTATACTATAGCAATTCATTGGCCGATTGACCACTATTAGTTTAACATTGACTAATCAAAGTTATAATGTGTAACTTTAACAAATAAATACTTATTTTTCAATATTATTGAAAAAATATTTATGTCATGATTTTTAAATATTTGTACATTGACATTTTATTGGTAAGCTTCATCATTAAAATATTTGAAAATAACTCATACTCACTTAAGTAACCTATTTACCATCATTTATGATCCACCATAATTTAAGCAAGTATTTCCATAAAAAATCAATAGAAATAAGATGGGAATAAGATATTGCCTTTTCCTCCAACAGATGCACACATTTAGCTTCTTCTCACGAGAGGGAAGTTTTTCCTTGTAACTGATAAATGATCAATCTAACCTCTAAGTTCGTCTCATATTCATAAAAATGAAAATATTCAATCATGTTAAGTAGCCATGCTTATGCATCCTCCTCTTTTTACACATCAAAAGTAGGGGGCTTGATTTTCCTGAATTCCCCTTTTAGTTTTGTTTGTTTGTTTATCTTTGATGTTCTTGGATATGTTCTATCAGGCTCTGTCCCCCCTACTTTCAGATTTCTCTTATTATGTGCCCCATTTATTTCCTTTCAATATATATCAAGTTCCATCGTTTTATGGCTAGACTTTTCAGTTAAACCCCTTATCATTTTTTCATGTTCCTCATTGGCCTTTAACAGACGCTCATTGTTGCTCCTCAAATATGTCAGTTCTTGCTGAAGGTTCCTAATCACATACATGAATTAGGTAGTTGTTGGGGTAGCCCCATTTCCCCTTTCGACATACAAATCTTCGCCTTTAGTGATGGCTGGAGCCTCTTCAGCCATTTTTTGTTGTAGTAACGTTGCTTGCTTACCTTGCAATTCAAACAAAACCAACCATCAGGTCTTCCTTCCTTACTTCAACTTTTCAGAGCTATGTAATTATGTTGATTATATCTGTGGTGGTTCCTTAAGGCCCCAGTGGTGTGCTTGGACTCTAATACCATCTCTCATAACTCTTCTTGTACAATACAAGTAATTTTTTATTTTGTATTTATTTCATTTACTCTTTCCTATATTTATTTATATCACTAGTACTAATAACTCCATATATTCCCTCGTTCCCTTATAATGAACAGTGTATTGCAAGGAAAATTTTAGGGGCTAATATTCGCAAGTGGGCTAATTTTCCATGCTTTTTTTCTTAAAAATTGCCAGAATTATGTTATAAAATTATTAGAAATCTGAATACTTTTACGAAAACATTGCCAACATTTTACAAATTGCATATTGTGTACTACTCAAATTCGCCTAGGTTTCTAAACTTTAAAATAAATTTGCATCCTTAAAATTTTTCCTAGTCTATTGGTCCTAAAATTCCCGAACTAGTAATGAATATATGTCTTTGTACTTCTACTCCATGAACATGTTAGAAAGTGTACCTTATTATATTTATTCCTAGAGAAATTATCTTCACACACTTGGGATTTAGGAAATTCTTCATAATTATATGTTTAGTGTAAGCATCACGCATGTATAATTGGAGTACCCTCTTGGCCAAATATAATCTATATGTTGGGTAAAACCACGAAGGTGGGTTACACTTTTGTGAGAAACGTGGGTGGAAAATTCATTTTCCCAACAGTTCAGCCGAACGGTTTGAAAGTTTGACCGAAGTTTCAAAATTAGTTCAGCCAAACTAATTCTGCGGTTTACATTGATGGTGTATTGACGACGTGGGAAAGCAGATTTTTCTCTTGAGATGGGAAAACCGACAACCAAAGTTCGGCTGAACTTTTAAAATAATTCAACCGAAGTTTCGCTTATAAATATACCAGCCCGCAAGCCTTAAGAGGTTTCGAGCTTGTTACTGTGTTTGTTGTTGCTATTGCGAGGTGCTTGTTATTGTTTGCTATTGCAAGGTCCGTTTTCTGTTGCTGTTGCTTGCATCTGTGCGAAAGCTGCAAGGTGAGAAAGTTGTTGCTTTGTGTCATCTATTGTGAGGTATGTTTTCTGTTGCTATTTCTCACACCTGTGCGAAAGATGCGAGGTGAGAAAGTTGTTACTCTGTGTCATCTCTTTATTTTTTGTGTATTTTTTTTGTTGGCTTTAATTTTAATTCTCTGTCTTTTTGTTCGCAGGTTTTAATTCTGCTCTGTTGTTTTGTTTACTCTCTCTGTGACAGCTTCAGCGATCTCCTGTCTGTTGTCGTTGGCATCTCCAAATTTCCAAGTACTCCTATGACCTCTATTTTTAGCAAATTCTTACAAATGCCACTACTTTTTAAGAATGCTCTTTGTCTAATCTATTAACTATGCTGCCATACCTTCATATTATGTAGCTCAAATTTCCATGATTTATTAGTTTCATAGGTAACATGAAATCGATATAATATTTCCAATAACACATTGTTGTATAATTCCTCAGTCTAACTTATAACTTTCTAGTTATAATGTTTATACTACATTTCTTGGCATCTCTAACATAGTTAGTGCACTTTAGTTGCATTCGTATAGTCAACATATTTTCAGCTAACACATGTCACTATCTCCAACACCATCTGTTTTAGAGTATTCTGATATTATTTAGGATTTGTAGAGCTTTGAATTAAGGGATTCTTTAATTAGTAGGATGTTTTTCCACTCAGTAAATGTGCACACTTTTTTTTGTTGAAAATGATTTTTAAAGCCCTGGTCGGATGAAGCCAATGGTTTTGTGCATCCAATATTATTTGTTGTATTTCTTTTTGAGGAGTCAAATCGTAGCTCCTATTATCGTCCATCTACCTTTTTCATAGGTGAAATCCAAGTGTTGCGTTAATCATGATCCATAGTCGATTTTGTTACTATCAAGTGGATATGGCACACCTGCTAGAAAATATCTGGTTACAGTAACATGTAGTGTCAATATAAGGGTAATGATTCACTTCAAGGGTGTCAGGAAATTTCATTACTTGAGGTTACTGCTTATTCATGTTGTATAAGCCTGTTCTAATAAGATCATACATATCAAGGTTATACAATAGTGATATGTCAGTAATCACATTATCAAAAAACGGTATTGTTGGGTTATGGCGTGCAATGGATAATTCTGAGTGAAATCATTCAGGCATTGGCTTATTGGTAGGTTACACTCTTTCCAAATTATATTTGTACTTAACAAAGATTGAGGTGGGATAGTTTTTTTTGAAGTGTATAGATCATTATTTTCTTCCCATAATAATTAGAAGGAATTGAAATAGAACTTTAGGCTACATACATCTTAGGTTTTTTTCTTATAATATAGTTAGGCTAGCATGGTTTTAAAATATCAGATTATATTCACTCTTGCAGAGCATAGATGGTTACAACAACATGTCCTCTGAATTCATTTGTGCCATTAATTTATTTTGAGAAAATTACAGCTCTGAATCAATATACAACAGACTCCATTTAGGCATCCAACATTTCATTTACAAGCTCAAAGTACATCTTCTTATTGTTAAATCCTTGTTCTATAACATTAGCAATGGTTGTGATTCCATTTTCCATAGCATTTAAAGCTTTAGCTATGTCGTACATCATCCTTGTCCTCCTTCTTATCTCCTTTAATTTTTGTAGGTGAAATCCAGGTGTGGCATTAATCATGATCCATAGTCGATTTTGTTACTATCAAGTGGATATGGCACACCTTCTATAAAATATCTGGTTACAACAACATGTCCTCTGAATTCATTTGTGTCATTAATTTATTTTGAGAAAATTATAGCTTTGAATCAATATACAACAGACTTCATCTAGGCATCGAAAATTTCATTTACAAGCTCAAACTACATCTTCTTATTATTAAATCCTTTTTCTGTAACATCAATAATGGTTGTGCTTCCATTTTCCATAGCATTTAGAAATTTAGCTATGTGGTACATCATCCTTGTCCTCCTTGTTATCTCCTCTACTTTTCGTAGTTGAAATCCAAGTGCTGCAGTAATCATGATCCATAGTCGATTATGTTACTATCAAGTGGATATGGCACAACTGCTAGAAAATATCTGGTTACAACAACATTTCCTCTGAATTCATTTGTGCCATTAATTTATTTTGAGAAAATTACATCTCTGAATCAATATACAACATACTTCATCTAGCTGTCCAACATTTCATTTACAAGCTCAAACTACATCTTCTTATTGTTAAATCCTTGTTATATAACATCAACAATGGTTGTGCTTCCATTTTCCATAGCATTTAGAACTTTAGCTATGTGGTACATCATCCTTGTTCTCCTTGTTATCTCCTCTACCCAAATTTCCTCACGAGTTGCGTCACATATCAAACAATGGGAGAATAGTTGAAACTGTATGATTGTGGGTTTCTCCTTCCACACGATGTTTAATGTGATGTAGTGTTGTGTCCTTATCCCCTTGTTGTTATTGTTGTGTTAATTATAGTATATTTGTAGCTCCTTTATTTTTTATTTTTTAATGCTACTTTGGTTGGGACGCCTTTTTCTGTCGAATCCTTCAATTTCATCCTAACATGGAAACAATTTTCATACTTCTTCATATTCAATTATGTAGAGCCATGTTTCTGCCACAATTTTTTTTTTCTTGATCTAAACCACGAGGAATTGAACATTGAATCTCTTTCTTTACATGTGACTTCAAAACAAGGCGATAACAAATTGAGCTACACCCCATGGGAATGTTTCTACCACATTTATTTCATAGGACATAAAGGATTTTCTTTTGTAACGTCTCTATTTTTCCTCATCTGCTCTTTGAAAGTTTGACATGCTTGGTTCCCATATTTCACTGCTATAGAGTATAAGGACAAGTTTCAAGGATATCAATTTGATCATTTTCTAGTAACATATATGTGTTGATCGACACTTGTTTTGTAGAATTAATACCATCTTTGATCCTCCTTAGACCCTCTCCAAACATTTCTCCCACCTGAACTTTTGGCTGAAATAAAATCCCAACTATTTGAAAGTTTTAATTATCTCTAATGGTTCATGCTTGAATTTAATAACATATTTTTTTTATCAACTTTCACGGAAGAAATTAACCACTTTGATCTTTCTTTAATTGAATTCTTCACCCACTTTAGTCACTTCAGTGTATAATTTTTTTCAGCATTTGTTCTTTTAGGATTTTTAGTGATCTCACTATGTCCACTATATTTTTAGCCTCAATCAGTAATCCATATTTAATTTTGTAAAATTGAAAGGGAAACTACAACTTCTATCTGCGCATCTACTCTAATAAAACTCAGAAGTTCAATCGATTACTTTGTATACACCTTAGGATCAAAGGGAAGAATAAGTTGTTCATAATTAATCTTCCAACTGAGTCCACAACACTATTGTGCTAAGATGTAACTAATGACTCTTGCATAGAAAAATACCCACATATATATCTACAACACAGTCAACATTGTAGTGATTTTAAAGATTTAACTAATGACTCTTGCATAGGAGAAATTTTCTGCCGCTTAGGTATTGAAGAAATTTTGACCAAACTTCCATACATCTAAAGTGGATATTATGCATATTAGGGCTGGATAAGATTTGTCTAGGATTATGATTTTCTTATTTTTATTGATTTAAAATTTAATAAAATGTGTGAGATGTATATATCTTGACAGCTTTATTTAATTTTATTTACCAATTTTGTGATACTACAAAAAGGACATTAGATTAGTAATGGTGATTTAAGTTACAGAAGTATTGGTAAGGTTGATCAAGCATGATATCTATATGTAGAGTAGAGTTGTATGTGTGACTTTTGACATAACTTCATCAACCACTACCACTAGTTGTTTATCATTTTATGCATTTGGAGGCATGATGTTAATAGGAATGATTGATAGAAATTGATTATTGGAGTACTGAATACCCTTGGCTTCTTACCATAATGCTACTATAGGTTTATGTTGATGCTAGAACTAATTTTTATTAATGTACCTAAATTTACACCTTCCATGATGCTTCTAATCTTGTAAAATGTTAAAAGTGAAGTGTTTAATGATGTAATGGATACTAATAATCTATACTATGTACAGTGATATGATGATAGTGTATGTTGATGTTCAAGTTGTAAAATTCTTGTACATGTATCAAAGATGAATGATACTATACAAGCCAAAAATGACATTATTATAATTTATTAGACAATCTATTAGGTGCTAAATCATACTTCTTATTAAGGACATAACTAATTATTGTTGAAAATTCCTTTTTAATGTTCTTAGCCTATTCATAGATGTTAAAGTAAAGGTTTCTATATGTGATTTCTCCCATAAGCTTTAAGGAAACCTAAAATTTAAGGCAAACCATGTACATGTCATTTCTCCCACAAACACATCAAGGTGTGACTTTTGACATAAATTCATCAACCACTACCACTATTTGTTTTAGTAAGTGGATAAAATAATTTTTCTTTTGACAAAAATTCATAAACCACTACCATTAGTTGTTTTAGTAAGTGGATAAAATAATTTTTCTCTTCACATAACTTCATCAACCACTACCACTAGTTGTTTTAGTAAGTAAATAAAATAATTTTACAAACCATGTACATGTCATTTCTCCCGCAAACTCATCAAGGTGTGACTTTAGACATAACTTCATCAACCACTATCACTAGTTGTTTTAGTACGTTCATAAAATAATTTTACAAACCATGAGTTAGGGTCCTATAATTTATAGGATCTCAAGGTGATTGATTATTTCATCTCAGATCTTTCATATTGTAAATTATTTCCAAATAAGGTTAAAATCTTAGGAAAAATATGCTTGCACGTTCAAATGCAGCATTAAGAGATAATTAAATATGTTTTTATTGAATTAATCACATCATTTAAATGTGATTAAATAATTTGTAATAAGGTTGGGCGCTACATGTTTTAATTCTCTAAAAAAAGGTCAAAACTGGTGGCTGAATGGCTTATTCAGACTTCTGGAGACCCTTTATACGTTAAAGGCGTACAAAGAAACTTTACCTATTGACCGCACTTCCCAGCCCACAAACTTCAAGCTTTACCTCTTAAAATAATTTTCCAAAACTTATTTTCTGTCGATGCGATGAACGTGGGACCCATCATACCTTACCGCACCACCAAAATCGCCTGCGAACCTCGTTTTTGCCTTATTCCTTATATTCTATCATTTTTCATTCCCCGACGCCTAAGAGCCCACAAATAAAAAATTATGTCATATTTCATTTTCGCTAAATGTTAAATCTTGCGACTGTCGATATGCGATATCGCATCACACATACTTACCTTTTTGCTCCATCGTATTTCGCAAATGTCAAAGTTTAAACTATATTCCGAACCCTATCCACTCCTGATTGCAATTTTGTGAAGCAATATGGCCCCACCATAATACTCGCATTGCAAATTCCTTTTTCATGTCATAAAATATAAAATATGAGATGTGCGATAGTGCTACGGATGCGATAAATCTCAAAATTGAAAGCTAAATGATTTTAGGTATGGTATATTGGATTTTTCATGTTGTTTTGTGAACAAAAAGGTTTTAAATACGGTAGAAAAGGATTCGGGTAGAAAATTAGACAGAAAAGTCAAGTCGGGCAAGGATTTTGCGTAAAATTCATCCATTTGTAACTACAAAATAGAGAAAGGCCATTCATATAGCAGTTCATCCGCCAGCACAACATTCATTTCAGCAAGTATAGTGCTCATTTTGCTAGCATAGCAGTAAAATGTGGTCCATGTCCTAAATGTCCCACTACATCAGCACCTGTTTTACACAACACATTCCACCGAGACTATAATTTTGTAATAAGCTAGAGTTTTAATTTCAAGTCTATTAGAGGCTGTATTATTGTAATATTTTATATAAATACTTCAGTTTTGGAAGTATCAAGGGTCGATTGATTGAGATTAGAATCGTTACTGTATTTTGGAGTATTGTGAACTTTTTCAGAGCACTAGAGAATTAATAATAATCAGATCATTCACATGATTCTTCTGGCTTAAATACTAGTGATTTTTTTCTTTTGTTCTTATGTTTCACTGTAATCATCTGAATTCTAATTGTAAAGCAGAAAGCATGATGAATAGGATTTAATTTTGAGTACCTTATTCTAGCTTCCTTTACGATCATTATGTCTTCCAATGAAGGGCGAGCTAAAGAATTCTTAATTTCTCTTTGGTTCAGCTGAATTTCCTCATATTTCAGTCATAAATCCATATACAAATTCGAAAAGATCCAGTACATATTCCTAGCTTGCCCTGTGTTTACTCTGTGAAAAGTTGATGCAACCATCCAGTAATATTTTGCCTCCATTGCCCAATAGATATTAATAAATTGAATACAATCAACCTTCCAAAATCCAAAACAAAACCAAAACCCAAGTACTATCATAACTAGCCTAAAAAATTATTCAAACAAAGATAAATCTTATAGAGAGAGCCCTCTCCGAATCTACGAAGGCTAGGTCCTGGATTCCAAAGTTGGTTTGATGTTTGCCTCTATGATTCTACCTTTTCACCTCAGAATTATAGAAGGCTAACACCATGTACATGTCATTTCTCCCACAAAATCATCAAGGTGTGACTTTTGACATAACTTCATCAACCACTAGCACTAGTTGTTTTAGTAAGTTCAAACCACTACCACTTTAAGGAAAAAACCGTGTACATATGTCCGTTCTCCCATACACGTGTAATTTCTCCCATAAAAGTTTATGCAAACTTTAAGGCATGCCATTTCTATGTCATTTCTCCCATAAACTATAAGGCAAACTTTAAGGCAAACCATGTACATGTCATTTCTCCCTTAAACTCTAAGCAAGGAAAACTTTAAGGCATGTCATTTTTAGATGTGATTTCTCACATAAGCTTTAAGGCAAACTTTAAGGAAAACTATTCACATGTCATTTCTCCCACAAACTCAAGGCTTTCTCCCATTAATTCAAGGCAAACTTTAAGGCCTAAAAACCGAACCTAAACTGGCTAAAATTCCTTAGAATTTGAGTCTGTCTGATGAGTGTTAACTTCTATAAGTTCTAAAGGTAAAGTCTGTAAAGGGCCAGGTAGCATTTGGATCTCATCCTTTATCAAAGGTCACATATCTAGTAAATGCCCCTACAGTAAATCTCTGGAACAAATCTTAAAAGAAGTTCTTTCTCCCATAAAATTTAAGGAAAAATTTAAGGCAAACCATGTACATACATGTCATTTCTCCCATTTCTCCCATAAATTTTCGTAAGTTCATAAAATAATTTTCCAAACTATGTACATGCCATTTCTCCCACACAATGTGTCATCTCTCCCATAAAATTTTAGGCAAACTTTAAGTCATGTCATTTCTATGTCATTTCTCCCATAAAATTTAAGGCATTTGATAGTGTTTTTGGAACCATGTACATGTAATTTCTATGTCATTTCTCCCACAAAATTTAAGGCAAAATTTAAGGCAAACTTTAAGGAAAACCATGTACATACATGTCACTTCTCCCATTTCTCCCATAAATTTTAGTAAGTGCATAAAATAGTTTTGGAAACTATGTACATGTCATTTCTCCCACACACTTTAAGGCAAACTTTAAGGAAAACCATGCACATGTGCCATTTCTCCCATAAAATTGTAGGCAAACTTTAAGGCATGCAATTTCTATTTCATTTCTTTGCCATTTCAATATCATTTCTCCCATAAACTATAAGGCAAACTTTAAGGTAAACCATGTACATGTCATTTCTCCCTTAAACTCTAGGCAAGGAAAACTTTAAGGCATGTCATTTCTAGATGTGTTTTCTCACATAAAATTTAAGGAAAACCATGCACATGTCATTTCTCCCACAAACTCAAGGATTTCTCCCATTAATTCAAGGAAAAAATTAAGGCCTAAAAACTGAATCTAAAGTGGTTGAACTTCCATAGGATTTGAGTCTGTCTGTTGAGTGTTAAATTCTACAAGTTCTGAAGGCAGAGTCTGTAAAGGGCCTAGTAGCCTCTGGATCTTATGATTTCTCAAAGGTGACATATCTAGTAAATTCCCTTACAATCAATCTCTGGAATAGATATTAATAGAAGTTCTTCATTGTAATATATATTTTTGTACATGCCATTTCTCCCATAAACTTTAAGGCATTTGCTAGTGTTTTTGGAACCATGTACATGTCATTTCTATGTCATTTCTCCCATAAAATTTAAGGAAAGCTTTAAGGAAAACCATGTTCATGTGTCATTTCTCCAACAAACTCAAGGCTTTCTCCCATAAGCTCAAGGCAAATTTTAAGGAAAATGAATACAATTTAAGGCAAAATTTAAGGCAAACCATGTACATGTGTCATTTCTCCCACAAAATCAAGGCTTTCTCCCATAAACTCAAGATCAGAAAATGAATATACCAGGAAGAACAACGAAGGTAAAAACGCAACCACGTACATGTTTCATTTCTCCCACAAACTCAAGGCTTTGTCCCATAAACTCAAGGAAAAATTTAAGGAAAATGAATATTACAGAAGAACAACGAAGGTAAAAACGCAAAGGTGGGTTTATGTACATACATGTCATTTCTCCTATGTACATGTCATTTCTAGAATTTTCTAGTGTTTTTGGAACCATGTACATGTCATTTCTATGTCATTTTTCCCATAAAATTTAAGTTGAACAATGTACATGTGTCATTTCTCCCATACATGTATCATTTCTGCCATAAAATTTAAGGCTAATTTTAAAGCAAATCATGCACGTGTCATTTATCCCATACATGTGTCATTCCTGCCATAAACTTAAAGCAAGCTTTAAACCATGCACATGTCATTTATCCCACAAACTCAAGGCAAACTTTAAGGAAAACCACGTACATGTCATTTCTCTCTTAAACTCTAGGCAAGGCAAACTTTGAGGCATTTCATTTCTAGATGTGATTTCTCCCATAAAATTTAACGCAAACTTTATCGAAAACCATGCACATGTCATTTCTCCCCCAAACTCAAGGCTTTCTCCCATTAATTATTCAAGGAAAACTTTAAGGCCTAAAAACCGAACCTAAAGTGGCTAAACTTCCATAGGATTTTAGTCTATCTCTTGACTGTTAACTTCTACAAGTTCTAAAGGTAGAGTTTGTAAAGGATGAGGTAGCGTCTTGATCTCATCCTTTCTCAAAGGTGACATATCCAGTAAATACTCCTACAATAAATCTCTAGAACGGATCTAAATAGAAGTTCTTCATTGTAATATCCATTTCTGTACATGCCATTTCTCCCATAAATTTTAAGGCAAACTCTAAGGATAACCATGTACATACATGTCATTTCTCCCATTTCTCCCATAAACTCAAGGAAAACTTCAAGGATGTCATTTCTCCCATTCCTCCCTTAAACTCAAGGCAAACTTTAAGGATAACCATGTACATGTTATTTATTCGATAAACTTTAAGGCATGTCATGTACATGCCATTTCCTTAAACTCTAGGCAACGAAATATTTAAGGCATGTCATTTCTAGACGTGATTTCTCCCATAAACTTTAAGGAAAACCATGCACATGTCATTTCTCCCATGTATTTGCAATAAATGCTAATTTAATATATTTTATTGAATTTATTTTTTTTCAGGGATAAAAATACCCACTAAATATGGTTGAAAAATGGATAGTATCCATAGATGTTTCTTGCTATCCCAATCCAGGGAAAGCAATGATTTCATATGTGCTTTGCAATATTGCGACTAGTAAGGTCCTCCAAAGGAAAATGAATATACCGGGAAGAACAACAAACAAAGAGGCATATTATATTGCATTGATAGAAAGCTTGGGAAAATCTAGAGAGTATGGATCAAATGGAATTATAATTTTCACCAATTATGAACTTTTGTGCAACAAGATGAAAGGCGTGTACCAAGTTAAGAAGGAGAGGCTAAAACAACTGCATGGAAAAGCAAACAATATTGTTAGCGAATTTCAATTTTTTAGTATAAGACATTGTGCAGATGTTAATAAGATGTCTGGTGATCTATTGTGTGGGGCAATGCCAATTCAATATTCATCTATCAAAGATGAATTAATATATGAATTAGTATTATACGAGGCAATGCCAATTAAAGATTCATCTCTCAAATATGAATTAGTGTTGAGATGTTTTTCTTCAAAAATTCAAGATTCATCTCTCAAAGATGAATTAGTGTTGAGGCGCTCTCCTTCAAAATTTATTGATGGATATTGTAACATATATTTGATATGTGTGTTTTTTACTTATAAATGCGTATTTTTTAATGACCATGTGTTTTTTTCAATTATATACCAAGTGTGCTCCCACCATGTAAAGCACAACTTGGTGAACTTCACATTTTTATAAAATTAAAACGTGAGGACTTCAACAAATTTTTGTTTAAATGGAGTTTCACACGTCTTTTTTAATTACCATGTGTTTTTTTCAATTATATACCAAGTGTGCTCCCACCATGTAAATTGAAACTTGGTGAACTTAACATTTTTATAAATTTTTTTCCTAAATTGAGTTTCACACATCAATTAGTGCTTTGAAAGTTGTGTTTTTCATAATTTGTGTATACTAAATTACATTAATTATTTTAAATTTATTTTAAATAGTAATTTAAAAATAATTGTAAATGTCCACTATAGATATATCCATATATATCATGGAGGATGAAAGGTGAAGATCAATAGAATCCCATATCTCTATGAGAGAGCAGGATGATGGATCAAGGGATGTTAATGGTATTTAAATATAATCTTATGTCCATACATACATGTGTGTACATATGGAATTTATTTTTTCTCAATTTTGTGAGTTAAATTAGTTGTTAATAAGTTTCATTTTTTATTTTTTAGGAGGTAGGAAGACAATATTGTTAGCGAATTTCAATTTTTTAGTATAAGACATTGTGCAGATGTTAATAAGATGTCTGGTGATCTGTTGTGTGGGGCAATGCCAATTCAATATTCATCTATCAAAGATGAATTAATAGATGAATTAGTATTATACGAGGCAATGCCAATTAAAGATTCATCTCTCAAATATGAATTAGTGTTGAGATGTTCTTCAAAAATTCAAGATTCATCTCTCAAAGATGAATTAGTGTTGAGGCGCTCTCCTTCAAAATTTATTGATGGATATTGTAACATATATTTGATATGTGTGTTTTTTACTTATAAATGCGTATTTTTTAATGACCATGTGTTTTTTTCAATGATATACCAAGTGTGCTCCCACCATGTAAAGCACAACTTGGTGAACTTCACATTTTTATAAAATTAAAATGTGAGGACTTCAACAAATTTTTGTTTAAATGGAGTTTCACACGTCTTTTTTAATTACCATGTGTTTTTTTCAATTATATACCAAGTGTGCTCCCACCATGTAAATTGAATCTTGGTGAACTTAACATTTTTATAAATTTTTTTCCTAAATTGAGTTTCACACATCAATTAGTGCTTTGAAAGTTGTGTTTTTCATAATTTGTGTATACTAAATTACATTAATTTTTTTAAATTTTTTTTAAATTTATTTTAAATAGTCATTTAAAAATAATTGTAAATGTCCACTGTAGATATATCCATATATATCATGGAGGATGAAAGGTCAAGATCAATAGAATCCCATATCTCTATGAGAGAGTAGGATGATGGATCAAGGGATGTTAATGGTATTTAAATATAATCTTATCTCCATACATACATGTGTGTACATATGGAATTTATTTTTTATCAATTTTGTGAGTTAAATTAGTTGTTAATAAGTTTTATTTTTTATTTTTTAGGAGGTAGGAAGACAATATTGTTAGCGAATTTCAATTTTTTAGTATAAGACATTGTGCAGATGTTAATAAGATGTATGGTGATCTATTGTGTGGGGCAATGCCAATTCAATATTCATCTATCAAAGATGAATTAATAGATGAATTAGTATTATACGAGGCAATGCCAATTAAAGATTCATCTCTCAAATATGAATTAGTGTTGAGATGTTCTTCAAAAATTCAAGATTCATCTCTCAAAGATGAATTAGTGTTGAGGCGCTCTCCTTCAAAATTTATTGATGGATATTGTAACATATATTTGATATGTGTTTTTTTTACTTATAAATGTGTATTTTTTAATGACCATGTGTTTTTTTCAATTATATACCAAGTGTGCTCCCACCATGTAAATTGAAACTTGGTGAACTTAACATTTTTAGAAATTTTTTTCCTAAATTGAGTTTCACACATCAATTAGTGCTTTGAAAGTTGTGTTTTTCATAATTTGTGTATACTAAATTACATTAATTTTTTAAATTTTTTTTTAAATTTATTTTAAATAGTAATTTAAAAATAATTGTAAATGTCCACTGTAGATATATCCATATATATCCTGGAGGATGAAAGGTGAAGATCAATAGAATCCCATATCTCTATGAGAGAGCAGGATGATGGATCAAGGGATGTTAATGGTATTTAAATATAATCTTATCTCCATACATACATGTGTGTACATATGGAATTTATTTTTTATCAATTTTGTGAGTTAAATTAGTTGTTAATAAGTTTCATTTTTTATTTTTTAGGAGGTTGGAAGACAAGGGTGTCTACTCCATCAATGGGGCATGGCCATGGTTCACGTGGCCATGGTTCACACAATCATGGTATGGTTTGTGCAATTGAATAAATGAATATGTACATGTATTTATATGTATGAATGTATTTTTGAATTGATTATAAATTCATATTTTTTATGAAGCTTACCTCTCGTCTCGTGAGGTTGGTGGTGGTACACATTTCCTTGGAGGGCCATCAATAGGTGGTGGCGAATTGCATGAAGGTGGTGATATACATTCTCCCAAAGGCCAAACAATGGCTGGTCATGTTGGTTCTAAGCCAATTGGTGGTTGTTCTAGTTCTCAACAGTCTCAGGGTGGGCAAGATACTAGCCAACCATATCGAGGTGGCTGTCAATCTGAATATTATTTTCATTCAATTTGTACAAATTTTCTTACATGTTTTTTTAATATAAAAAAATTTGTATATTGATGCAGAGGGTGAAAATGTTTCTCTAAATGTTGCTTGAAAAAGACGTAGGATAGAACGTGTCATTCAAGAAGAAGGTTGTACACCAACCACGACTTATCTGTCTGACACTTCTGATATACCTTGGGAATCAAACATACAGCAATGCACCTTACAAAGGTGTCAACATCTTCATTCAAAATTGAAGAGAGATATCGTGTCTTTGAAACTCCCTGCTGAGAGTCTATAAATCTTGGAAATAGTTACTCACTCTTTAAGCGAACTAGTAGATGTGTACCTAAAGCTTAGGCCAAACACTGATACTTTTGTAGAAGTGATGAGAAAAAGAAAGGAAATAGTGATGGATCCTCTTTATTTTGCAAAATTATTTTATGAATAATTCTTTTTTGGGAATGAAACCCATTTATAATGACCTTCCCTCTAAATTTTTTGGTCCTCGGAAAGGTCAATTGTGTGATCGTAGGGGCACTAGAAATGATGTTGAGTTACCTCGCCCTGAGCCACCATTGGTTAGTCGACCTCTTCGTGTAGAAAATTTGCAGTCAAAGATGGATGCCACTTCTCAAATTAGTCGAGAAGCAAGGGATGCCATCATTGACAATGTTCAAAGTGGACTGGGTGGAGTTGATGTTTGTCTGAATCGACAAAGAGCACATGAGAATTCACGTGCTAATTTTGTGTATTACATAGATGAAGAGATAGACAACATGAGTGTTGAAGATCTCAGAACATATGCAAAGAATTGTCGTAATGGTTGGCAGGACCTAATTATTCATGAGCAAGAGAGCATTAGATCAATATTTGTTAATGGTTAGGGTGACAATTTTAACACATGTACAATTTGTAATAAATACATATATACATACATTTATTTTTATACATTAATCTAACAAAAATGTATCATTATATGTTAACACCGTTTGCAGTTATCACACTTAATGAGCGAAGATGATGTTAATATCACAGTCGGAACCTCTAGTTCACACAATCAAGATGGGTCTGACCATCAATCACACAATCAAGATGGTTCTCACCATCAATATATGTTGGTAAATGTTAGTGTTTTTTAAGTGAACATGATGATGTACAATTATTTTTTATCTATTAATATATATATATCTAAACATTATGACATATTTTAAAAATAAATAATTGTGCACACATGTACATGTATATATAATTAAATGTTAACAAATTCTGACTCAGTCTGATATTTTTGGGATGACAGTACCTTCTTCTTCCTTGGGAGATGTGCCAAATCCACCATCACACGTATGGACAATTTTTCACTTTTAAATATGTTTTTAAGTTATATATATTCCAGCTCAAAAGTTCCATTAAAAAATGAGATCTCTAGATCTTCAGTTATTTTAAATTTTTTGAATTTTAGGTTTCTGGATATTTTCTTTCAGAGCCACCCTTAGGAGATGTGTCAGATCCACCATTACAAGTATTCAATTTTTCACTTAAATATATGTTTAATTTATAAATTATAAATTGAACTTCAAAAGTTTTATTATAAATTGAGATCTAGATCTTGAGTTATATAGGAACATCCACACCATTTGAACCATTTGAACAAGTTGTCTAACTTTTTTTTTAATATGATTGAAAATTAGTCTATATATGTATTTTCATTTGAAAATTTTTAATATATATATATATACTTGTACATGTATATTGTATAGTTTATTGTGGAAGATGTTCTTGTGGAGGAAGTTTTAATGGACAAGCAACAAAACACAATGGAGAAGGAACCTCATGAGGTATTGCATGAATTTTTTTTTCATTTTTTTTTACATGAAGTTCTATATTGTCATTCAATTTTAGAACATTAAATTTGAATGTTTGTACACATTGTATACAGGTTCCCCATTCTTCACAGGATAGCTCGAGGATCGGGACTTTATTGGGAGAGACACTAGATCCATCTGTATTTGATGGATGATGCACATGTGTGCAACATTATATTTGATAGATTTCATCCTAAATTTACTTTTCTATATATTACTTGATACTTGTAGTGTACTATCTATATCTATATATATATATATATATATATATATATATATATATATATATATATATATATATATATATACTTTTATTTTTTATGTGAGATACAAATTTTGGACATATTTAACTGTTTGGATATATAGTTTTAAACTACATTTACTCTTGTCAAGGATGATTTTAAATTTTGGATAGTTACATTTGGCATGTGATCACATGTTGTGATATATATAATGTTTTATTTTTAAAACTCAAGTTCTCATTTCATTTTTTAAACCATGTACATACATGTGTATATTTTGGATCTAGTTGAACTACACTTGGCATCTAATCACATGTTGTTTTATAATTAATGTTTTTTTTTTCTTCTTTCTTTTTTTCTTTTTTTTTTAAATTCAAGTTTTCATTTTATTTGTTAAATATAAAATGAATCTTTAGATGGAAATTTCAAATTACATTTTCACAATGTGTATATTTTGGATGGTTGAACTAACATTTGGCATGTGATTGTGATATAATGCTTTGTTTTTAAAATTCAAGTTGTCATTTTATAAACTTGTTAAAAATATAAAATGAATCTCTCTAGATGGAAATATAGAATTACAAACCATATTTTGGATAGTTGAACTACATTTGGCATGTGATCACATGTTGTGATATTTAATTTTTTGTTCTTAAAACTCAAGTTTTGGATGGTTGAAATACATTTGGCATGAACTACATTTGGCATGTGAAGTAATGTTGTGATATAATGTTTTGTTTTCAAAACTCAAGTTTGGGATGGTTGAACTACATTTGGCATGTGATTGTGATATAATGTTTTGTTTTTATTGGATAGTTGAACTACATTTGGCATGTGAAATAATGTTGTGATATAATGTTTTTTTTTTTAAACTCAAGTTTTGGATGGCTAAACTACATTTGACATGTGATTGTGATATAATGTTTTGTTTTTATTGGATAGTTGAACTACATTTGGCATGTGATTGTGATATATTGTTTTGTTTTTATTGGATAGTTGAACTACATTTGGCATGTGATTGTGATATAATGTTTTGTTTTTATTGGATAGTTGAACTACATTTGGCATGTGAAGTAATGTTGTGATATAATGTTTTGTTTTTAAAACTCAAGTTTTGGATGGTTGAACTACATTGGGCATGTGATTGTGATATAATGTTTTGTTTTTATTGGATAGTTGAACTACATTTGGCATGTGATGCAATGTTGTGATATAATTTTTTGTTTTTAAAACTCAAGTTTTGGATGGTTGAACTACATTTGGCATGTGAAGTAATGTTGTGATATAATGTTTTGTTTTTAAATTCAAGTTTTCATTTTACAAAAAAAAAAAAAAGTTCACATGAATATATACACATAAAAATGATTGAAGTACATGTTTGAATATATGTTAAAACGATTGAAGTACAATACATATCGATGTATATATATCTATAAACAATCATAAGATTCTAGGTGTTGGGTGCCGATTTTACACTTATTTACTACATTTGTTTCCCCTATTTTACCTCATGACTATAACCATTGGGACTATCTTTGCCTCTTTTTCCTACCATTATATCTTAACTTGTGTTGTTTCACCTTATTTTCATTACCTTGCCATTTCATCAATTATTATGATGTATCGTGTCTTTTTTATAACTAGCTGAGGATGAATGTTTGGAGAAGATCTATGGTCTTTTGTTATTTTCTAGATGATATTTGTAGCACAAAATATCTAGAACACAAGGCGTACAGGAGCAGTTAAAGGTGTGTTGTTATAGTGAGTTGTTACACCACGACGTTGTTACACCATGATGTTACAGACTCGCTGACGAACTATTGTTACAGTTGTATCGCTGACTAGATATCGTCAACTTTTGATGCTGACTTGTCCTCTAGATGTTAAGCTACAGTTGTGATTTATCGAGATAGTTGTAAAAGTTATTAAGTTTTGTATTTTTGGATAACAGCCTCTAAGTGGTTTTGATTGTTATCTATAATCTTCCAGTCAGACTTTTATTAAGAAGTGGTTGTAACCATATGTATTCTATTTTGATCAGCATGAGAATGATAAGATTCTCATGACTGATCGATCCCTTGTTTTTCTGAGATGTACAACCACTATATATTTCTCAACCCTTCAGTTCGAAAGGTTAGCGGAGAACAACATTACTTTGGCTCTGTAATTTTGATCGTATTAATAAAAGTTATCATGTTGTTGTTGTTACATGCATCATCTGATTAAGTTTTTATTAAGTTCTTTCTCTACCTGTGCCCTGCTAAGGAGGAAGGGACCTCCTCTTTAGCAAGGATCACAACAGTTAAGGTAGCTATGTATATATATTTCTATTTACTTTATGTATTAGTGGAAGTGCTCTTGCTATTGTTTTAGCTGTGAATAGATCTACTTTAGTTCCAGTACTTTATATGTTGTTACACATGTGAGATTAGAGATACCAGTTGGGTAATTATTGTGTGGCGCGCTAGGACAGATTAATTGATTTGTGATCATAGTCTCGTAGATCATTTTATTTCTGCATGAGTGATTTCTTTCCAAAATTTACTTCAGCAACAATTTCCTTTATTTGGATTTGCTTCTAGTTTGATGTATCGGCACAGACAGTGCGGTTGTCATCGAAATAAAAGATGTCTCTAGATTGATATATTATGTCTTTTCTTTTAGCCATTGAACCACGACTAATACAACCCAACATTTTGGCGTCGTTGCGGGGGATGGCAGTGACACTCCAATCAACCAGGTTTGTTTTTTAGAAGATAAAGTGTACCCATTATACAATTGTCAGGTGGTAAGACAAGAGGTAAAAACCTGCACATCACTCTAACATATCTGAGCGGGCTCACCAATGCTACACTGGGGCACTTAGAGGTGCAATTTCTGTGTGTTTTTAGTGTGTCTCTAGTGACACAATTACCGCGTGATAAGACAAGAGGTAAGAACTTGCGGATCGCTCTAACATACCTGAGCGGGCTCACCAATGTCTCGTTGGGACACTTAGAAGTGTGAATTCTTGGTTTTTTTCTTTAGGGTGTCTTCAACTATACAATTTTTTGGCGGTAACATGAGAGGTAAGAACATACGCATCTCTCTAACGGACCGGAGAAGGCTCACCGCTGTAGAAACTAAAGCACTTTTAGGATTAATTGATACACATAGGGTCCATGTGTGCCAGTAGGATGATAGAAAAATCCACAAATACCCCCCACTCTACTAACTACAGGAAAGGCGGGTCGTAAGAATGAAAAAAATAGTGTAGACTTGGGAAGAAAGACATTCTTTGGGGATTTGATCTCAAGGGAAGAAAAGGAATAGTCTACTTCATACAAAGATAATAGGAAGACAATACCACATAAATTGGCTACTATATAAAATCCTGAGGCATCGGTGCCTTCCATGTTTGGGCCTCACCACCCTTCGAACAACATATCCACTCCTGATATCAAGACTCCAAATCTAAAATAACGATGGAAAATCATTGATCAAGATCTGAGAATTGAAGGATAAGGGGAGACCATTGGGGAGCATCAAGGACCTGAGGAACATCATTTAGTTTATTATCATTTGGACGCTGGTAGTGCAACCAAACAGTTGGTCCTAGATCAGCCTGATCCTTTTATTTATCAATCTCCTGCACACTTTGAGGTCGGTTCAACCCATTAGGAAGAATCAACCATGGGGGACGAGAATGTCAAGACATACAACTATGTTACTTTTGAATTCTTGATAGTAGTGACATGGGATGAGGCCCCTATGAAAAATATTCTTTTCTCATCCCTACCATCCTTTCAAGGGATGGTTGTTGAAGATCCTCATACCTTTTTGTTTGAATTCGATGTGTTGTGTAGAGGTTATGACTACACTTCAGACGCCCAGAAGCTAAAATTATTTCCTACTACTCTGAAAGGAGCAACATTAAGATGGTTCATGAGACTGGGTCCTGGCACAATTTGAACCTGGAATGACATGAGGGAGGCCTTTCTCTTTAAGTGCCATGATTACTGTCGAACCGGGGATTTGAAGGAAGAGATCTTTGGGATTACACAGAAGGAGGAGGAGAGTTTGGAAGACTATATGGAGCGATTCCATTATAATTTATAAATTTCTAAGTTCAGTAACTTATCCCTGGAAATTATGAAGTTGATATTCTTAATAGGTATAAGAGATTACTGTCTGGAGCATTTGAATTTGTTGGGGAAAGGAGACATATCGCAAGAACTGCTTGAAGAAATAATGAAACTTTTCCTGTGGAGCTCAAGAGGATCAGTCAAAGGGAGAAGTTCAGTTCGGGACCCTTCAGTCCAGATACAAAATTCCACAAGTGGAGGAGTAACCAGAGCAGAGATCAAAAATCTATTTGAGCATTTTAAAGCTGACCTCCTTAGCACTCTCTCTACCCAGATCATTATGGTGCAAGTTAAGAAAGCACAAGTAGAAGCTGAAGTAGCCTTAGCAATATTCTATCTTCGATGCAAAAAGAAACATTTGGAAAGATAATGTGGGTTGAATAGTGTCAGCCTTTGCAATATCTGTGAATTGACACATTCTATGAATCAATGCCCTAAATTTCCTAGACCGAAGGTTGTACTTCAAGAATGAAGCGAGGATGTCCAATACTCTTATTTCATTGGATCAAAGAGACCATGGTAGCCATGACCTATAGGTATGCCTCCAGATTTTTCCTCTTTTTATCCTTGGAATAATGTTTATAATAGTTAACAATATCCATGGAAATAACCTACTCCTTCCTCAACACAATTTCCTCCACCATGGAACCAGTGGCCTTCCCCTCCACCAATGAAATATCTTCCATCGCAACCCAATTATTGAAGCCAGAATTGGAGAGGTAATGTAATATTCCCAAATGGGAAAAGCAGGAATATAGTGCAAAACCATGGAATAACAGTGTAAAACATTAGATCAAAATAGGAGACCTTCCATTCATCATAATAGCAGCATATATATGTAAAATAATGGGCCACAAATCATAATACAAGATAGAACAAGCCTCCAATGGACAAAACCCTCAGAAGAGGTGCTACTACTATATATCAAAATATCAGAACACTGCTACTACGCATTTTTAAAGGCACTGCTACAGAAAATGAATATAAAAAATATCATGAGCTGATATATGCCTCAAAGGATAGATCTAATACAAATCTGGACACTATACAACCTCCAATGAAGAACTCCTCAAGGGTTTTCAGAAATACATCGTATACAAGATGGGAATCTAAGACCTAGGGCTGAAGATCCACTCCAACATATAGATATGGAATGTGTGGCTGATCTGATATAATAAATAATGTAGCCTCCTCCAATAGATCTCCTAGATGAAAGGCTAGTCCCTTCTCTAGCAAACCACCCCTCCAAATGGTGTACTGAAACCACCCTGCAACTCCTCCCTCAAAATAACGCAGACCTGGAAAGAAACTGCGTTGTAGGGGAAAATAAATATGTGGCTTGATGCCAAGATCTGAAAATAAGCACAAGGGCCTTCCTTACTATCCTCCCAAGGGAAAGGAACCCTTCTCCTTTTAAAATAAGTACTGAAGTGACCCAAATATGGTCTCCATTACTGCAACCTACAAAAAAACTCAACCCTCAAGAGGATCTGCACTATAGATGTAAGATGAATCTTTGGCCAAAGGCCTGATAGTGGAAGTGAAGTACAAGACCCTTCCAAGAGCTACTCAATGGAAGAGGTGGGATTCCCAATCAGGAACACCTAGTGCTAAAAAACACTTGCAATCTTAGCTAAACAACCAAAGAAAGCTATATATCTAAACATACCATATATTCAAAAATATCATATACATCAACATAATCAATATGGCTTCCATCCTCTTCCTTTTATAATATATGAGCTTCCAAACCCTAAGCCCAATTCATTTATGACCCTACTTCCATGCAAGTTTTCTCCATCAAAAACTGTGTTGTCCCTCATTGGTCGCCACTCCTCCAGGACAACGCTGTTGATTTGGTAAAAGTCGACCCAGCCAAGAAGTTCCAACCCCTTTTCACACCTAAGGGTGCTCAATTAAGTCACCAAGATGTTCTCCTTTCACATTGGCATTGATTTATTCATTATTAAGGATACTTATGGACCTCCATTTTCCTCTTATTCATAAAACAAAGCAACAAAAAAAAAATTAATATTCCAACTAGCTTATGGCTAATTAGGAATATTACAGTCCTCCCTTCCCAAATGTTGTTTGTCCTCAAGCAACTGACAAGGTGAGTGCTACAAATCTTCTCCTCCATCATTGGTGACACCATCATGTGATAAGCTTCCGTTATAAACTAAGTGTCTCCCAATCCATCTGTTAGTCATCAGTAATTTTTACTATCTGTAGATGACTAAATATTGGTTCTACATTTCTAAAAACAAGATTCCCTAAATATTGTGAGTTTTAGAAATCTCACTGCCTTCATTATCCTTATAGAAAATGTTTCACTATTCTACCATTTTTCCATTTCATGGTCACCTTGCCACTCCTAATGGACTCCTTATGGGCTTGTGTCACTCATCTCCATCCTTTTTTCCTACATATAACCTCATTACTCTGTTTATCCCTTGCCCATAACCCCACTTTCCATCTAGGGTTACCTATAACCTAACTCATTCCCATTTTCACCATGTCCCTTAGGCAATGATGGTCTCAAAACTATCTCTGTAGGCTCTTTAGATAAATCAATTACATTGGATTTGGATTTTCAAAATACCACTTTGTCAATACTATGTTTTTACACTTGAAGACTCCAAGCCAATTTCCAGTCAAAGACCGGGTCAAATAATCCTCCCACTAGGTCAATTAGGGTTTTTACATGGTTGAAGGTCATCATTGGGTGTTTAAGGCACTACTTTTCCTTTTCTAGAAATTTTCCAAAGAAGTTTGTCTTATCAAATCATAAACTGCAAGTAAATAAAGGTAAACCGGTGGGTCTTGAAAGGAGAACTGGGATTTTGAGTTGGATGACCCACTTAAATGTCAAAACACTGGCCACTTACAGCAAATAACATGGAGGAGGCACACCAAAAACCAATCATAAAAATAAGTTTTTCAGAAATTATGGATGAAATAGGGAAAAAGGTGAGGTGAACTGAATAGAAATGAATGAACTCAAAATAGTTATAGATAACTTAGAATACAACACTAATAAGTGTTTTCAAGCACTCCAAAAACTTAGGGTTTTGGGAAGATGATCAGAAAAGGTGGAATGAAGAGGTAAACTACATGATGACATCAAAGGAAGATTTAGAAGATGCCACTATGATGAGATTCCAGACTTGTAAAAGGTGAGTGTATCATGCCTCAAAGAGTAAAAGTGTGAAGAGTATCAGTAAGAGAAGATCAAAGTCAGAGCTTTCAGGCACATGCAAATTAGAGGTGGCTAGAGGAAGTGAAATGAGGAATCAGACTCCATGTTAACAACAAAGGAATATTTTTGAGCTACTACTGTGTTAAAACAAACATGTCAAATCTCCAGGATCAGCAGACAAGAAAAGGTCATAACTCCTGCAAACTACAAGAAAAAAGGCAAAGGAGGGCTCTGAAGAATTTGGCATGTAAAATCCTCCCAAAGGTGTTTGATGAACTGGTTATGCCTCAAAGAGAAATGGGAGGTTCAACTTCATCATATTAGTCACCTGCATGCAAACAGTGTCAAAAGGTCAGTAAGTAAAGGTGAGAAAGACAAGTTAAATATTGTAATGAAAAAATAGAAAGATTTGAAGATACTACTGTGTGCAGCCCTCCCAAAGTTGCCAAGGTAAAAGTGTCATGCCTCAAGGATTAAAAGTAGAGTCAAGCCCATCTAAAAACTTTAGATGAATCATTTGTTACTTACAAAGAATTAAAGTTTCAAGTAGAGAAGAAAATTTTAGTTTTCAACTCAAACTGGGAAAAACTTTTATGGCATTGCGACCCTGGCTTGGCGCTCTACTCGCCTTGAGTCGAGCACTGCGCCCTTGAAATTTTCCTCCTGTGTATTTTATACAGGCACTACGTGCCTAGAAGGTGGCGCTGCACGCCTAGCAAGGTGTTGCACCTTTTCCTGATTTGCCTGACTTGACCACAACAATTGCCTCAGACACTGCGCCCTTGGCCTAGGCACTGCGCGCTTGGCCAAGAGGGCCTTCCAAACCTTGCAGACACTCAAACCTCCTCAAAACTTCTTCAAGCTGCCAAATGTCCCTTAAGCATCTTCAAGGGGTAGGTACAACTCATCAAGCCCTTGTCAAGAATTTGTGGTGATTTGTAATTAAGGGAAATTGAAGACCTAAGGAGGAGACCCTAATTTTCATGCTTAAACATTATTGTTTGAAACATTTCTCCATCTGCATGCTAAGAATACTAGTGATAGCCAAAACGGTACATTATTGAAAGTTGTTCATTCACCTAAGGTTGTGCCTACATTCACTCATAAGCTCTGTCGCTTACAACAACACAAGGTATTTCAAAACAAATTTTAAACAATCAACATAGGGTTAACAGTGGGGCCAAGGCAAATGAGGCTAATGCCAATGAGGAAGGCAACAATGAGAAATCAAGTAGTGAATAAGATGCAAATGAACCTGAACATAGTAAAGAACATATCAGTGATAATTATGGCATTGGGTAACAAGGCAGTAAATAACATGGAAATAGGTCAAAGAGACATGAGAATAGTGAGGAGGGCAACGCAGATTGTAGTAAGGCAAACAGTATAGGATAATCAAGCTTAGAGGCTTAAAAATAGAATTTAGAAGGTAAATAAAGTTTGAAGGCATAAACTAAAAAGGATTAAGGACAAATCAAAGGGTAGAGATGAAGTTAAAAGAAGACAAAGCAGATTAGATGAGTTCCTAACAAACAAAATCCATTTTTGCACAATGTTTGAACCTTCACAGTTAGACAACAGAAAGGAGGGCCAAGGGCGTAGCGCCACTAGGGTTGCACTTAATATTGAGGCATCCATTGAAATAAAACTTGACATTTTTAGAATCCTTAGGCTAAGAATATCACTCTCAAAAAAATTTAGCTCATTTAGAGCCAAACTGGTCCTCCAAAAGTGCCAAAAACAACCAAAAACCACCTTTCTGCCCTATTTTCAGAGCTGGCACTGCGCCCTGAGGAGTCTTGGGAGATTTCGTTTTTGGGTAGTCAAATGGACACCAAATAGACAACTAGAAACCTTTTTGGACATAAGACTTTCCAATCTTTCCAATGAGCTATCAAGGAGCTCATTTGGACACCTGGAAGGCCTCCAAACCTTGGTCACAAAACATGCAATATTTTTGGTGTAGGCACTGCCCCCTTGCCTGCAAAGTCAACAAAATATAAAAATTTATGGAAAAAGATATTTTCAAATACTTTTGAGGCAATTCACTCCTATTTAGCTCAGATTTTATGTTATGAGATATTTTGCATCTATTAGATTAGGATATTTGTGCTTTTGGCCTTGCATGGTCTCAAAGGACAAAAATGATATTTATGAGCAATTAATGGCCTCCAAAACCCTAGATAGAGTTTTTACTCTCCTTTTTACGATAAATACTGCATGCGGGCCTCATTCTTCATGTTGGTTCAATGTCGGTTGATTGTGGAGAAAAACCTCATAGACTATGAGTGTGAGGAGTTTCTGGTTTTGAAGCATTATGAAGGCTTTTGACTGAATATCAATAAGACAAGATCATTTGGAAGATTCATGAACATGGCTAATGGTGATGTCCTTCTCATTTTGTACTTGTCTTCATATGTTTTAATTTTTTTCATCTTTATTTTGCATTAGGACAAAAATTTTAGCTTAAGGTATGCTCTCAAAAGCACATTAAGTTTGTCTGCTTCTTTTTCTCTCATGTTTGCCTCTACTTGGTCAGTTTAGAGAGTTCTTAGTTGCTCTATAATCCCACTCGGCTTGTTAATCTCAAGAATGATTTAATGGAGTCAGTGCCAAAGAGGTTTATGGTTAGCCCTACCCTTTGGAATCACTTAAACATTGTTTTTGAGGTCTTTACTTCGAAGTATTTCTCATTAGGTTTAGGTGAAGAGGTTTATGATTTTCCATGCCCTTTTGTTCATATTAAATGGTTTCTTTGAAGATATTTATAGTATGATTGAGGAATCTTAGGATTTCCCTGCTTCTTGATCATCACTATATGTTGTCTTAGATTTTTTCTTTCCCTGAAGGGAAATCACTAGAGACTTTACAAGTTTACTTCTCTCTAGGGTTTGTTGGATTGTTGTCTTAATGTTTACTTTCTAGGGTTTGGTCAAAGAAGTATGGTATGCCCTGTATTTGGTCAGTTATTCATGCATAGTATTCTTAAGGACTTTTCTTGTTGTAGTATTTGACAAAGGATTCTTAACTGCCCTTTGCACCTACTTTTTTCACAATTTAATGTTCACTTCACTCATTAATCCTTGAAGATCCATTTGGCTTTGTTATGCTTGCCCTCTGAAACAACCTTGACCTATTGCTGTAATTTTCGATGCCTTTTGTAGACTCCATAGCCTAATGGTCTAAAACTCTCCTACTCTATATGTTTCTGCTTGACAAGCAACCCAACCAATCAAAACAAACAAACAAACCCTAATCTTTATAACTAGCCTAAAATCAAAACCCTAAAAGCTATCAAGTTACATCTTTCACACAAATATAGAGGGAGCCCTCTCTGAGTCGAGGAAGGCTAGGTCCTAGGACTCCAAATACTGGTCTGATATTACCCTTGTACATTTGGTCTTGTCAATCTGACAAATTATGGGGACCTAACTTAATGGTGATCATGATGGGACCTTTTGAGTCAGTGACAATGTAAGTATTCCTTAGAACCTCAAAAAACCCACAAACATCCTTAGATTGGCATTTAGCTGTTGATGGTGGACAACAAATACATCCTTAAAATAGTAAGCATTATCCACCTGGCGACTCCAATGGTCTTCAGTAGCCCTATTGACCCCACTAGTTCTCCTAGACTCCCCTGAGAATGCATTAATCAATCCTAATAATGATGATGGTGGACAAAAAAGTTGAAATCATCCACCTGATGACTCCACAAATCTCAATAAACCTAAAAGACTCCACTGATAGAAGACTCGAGACTAGTTGAAAATATTCAGTGACCCTTTTGATTAACAAATATGGATTCAAGGATACAACGGAGATATGCTCCGATGAACAGAGATCACATCGCTGGATTCGCACACAAAATGCCTCAGATAAATTGGTTTTCAAACCTGCCTATGTTTCAAGATGAAAAAATTGATGACCCCTTGTTACATCTCATCAAATTTCATATACACGTATGGAGGTTAAAAGTTGAATGGCATGAGGACTTCCTCATGAAAATGTTCATGGGGACATTAGAAGGAAAGGCAAGGAAATGGTATGAAGGTCTAGACCCTGGTAGTTTGTTTTCTTTAAAGGATTTCCACAAGGTGTTTTATGAACATTATAAAGAAAATTTTTCATCTTTATCTTAGCTGAGAATTGTTGTGATCAATCTGAAGATCTCATACAACACCTTGTAAACATTGATGAAGATTTGGGAAATTGGCATCCTGAAATTTTATTAGAGGAAATACATGAATTTCATACTCAAGATAACTATTATGACAACCAAGAGGAGTTGGCTGAGGATGAAATCAATCAGGAAATAAAGGAAGATCCATAGGATCTCTTTGAAGGCACAAGTGATGACTTACCATCTCTTCTAGGTGAGGCTCAAGAAGACATTCAGCCTCAGAATCGTCCTTCACAAGAGAAAGAGAACTACTGTAGTTTTATCCAAAGAAAGAGAAAAATGCATCCTCTTTTAATTGAAGAGGAAATAAAGAAGATTCTAAACATGAAGCCATCCTCTAAACCTTCATATGAACTGAACATTTCTATTCATTTTCCTGCTAATCCCAGCTACGACAAATCAAAAAATGGATTTATAGATCAATTCAAGGAGAAATAATCTGATAATCCAATATGTCTGATTGGTGACATTACTTATTTTGATGATTTTCCAAAGTTTGATTAGTATGATGATGGTCATGTTCTCCAAAAAAAATCTAATCTTGCAGAGCAATCAGTAGTTGGTTTGTGGGAGGAAGTTCAATTTCATTCACTTGAAAATAGTAATCAACCCATACATATCAGCTATGACAATGATGAAGAAAGTCTAGAAAATTTGGAAGTAAGTGAAGGATCTCTGACTCTTCGTTCTACTTCATTTTAGTCCATCAGAAATAACTTTCATGTGATTGGAAATAAATAGTCTTTCAGTTTTAATCTTGAGGTTGAGCAAGATAATAAACTTCCTGAGCAATTTGTTAATAAGAAGCCTTTTCCTAAAATGGTTGAGGAAATCATTTGTGACATAGAATATTCCTTAGCTCCAGAATTGCAGCCACCAAGTTCCATTGAATTTCAAATTGAAGATGAAAGGTTGGAGATTGATAATCAAAAGAGATTTGTAGTACTGCCTTATCAAGAAGATTTATTTCCAAAGAGTGCTCCTACTCATCAACATGATGGCATTCACACAGAATCCACTCAATCAGAGCATATCAAGTTTTCTAGAGGACAACATTGCAATATATGATGAGGCTACCAGTACAGATGATCATGAAGAGGAGGTGGAGTTTATTTTTCAAAAGAATCCCGAGAACACCAAATAAGAGTAAGGAATAGCCCTAGATGGAACTTACTTTTCAAATCCTCATGACTAGGTACTATTCAAAGATCCCTTCGCTGATTTCTTAGAGACATTTGAGGAGGGAGTAAAATATGTCAGAAGAAGTTCAATGCAAGGTTTAAAGAAAATTTTAGGCACTATTGTTCAAACACAAGTGAGGTGGAAGTGGCCTTTTGATTTTTTCAACACACTCAAAGAGCTGAACAAATATCACTCATGGAATCATCTACTTGATTGGTTATATTGGAAAAGGGAGTTCACCAAATGAATATATATCCTATGTAAGTTAGACTAGGATAGATAGGTGCAAATAAGCTCAATACCATGAGCATCTTTCTAGCTTTAAGTTTCATATTGTTTTGAAAAAAAGGAAGAAAAAATGAAATGCCAAAAACAAAGAAAAGAATAAAAAGAGGGCAGGAAAAAGAATAGGTACAACCCCACACCAAAAAAGAGTGTCGCTGAAAGTGTGCAAGCCTAAATTCCACTACTATTTAGAAAAGAGAATATTGTTCAGTCATTTAGCCTAATCATGATTGGACATGTTTTAAATTTATGCTGATAGGTTAGTGAAAGAGAATTTTCCAAACCATGTAAACTTGGCTTGTCAAAAGATTAGATTAGGAAAAGATGTTGGTTCCCAAAGCTTAAATCTAAACCAAAGAGAATTGATAAGGATGCATAACCAGTTTTGAATCACAACCCTCATATTTTCTAGTTTTTTATTGTACAAAAATGATGTCTACATGCAACTTGTCCAAATGCCATAGCCCAAGGAAATTAGATTGCTTAATCCTAGTTTGGTCATATTTTGAATTTCATGTCAGTAGGTTAGAGAATAAATACTATCAAACAGCTTAATCTTGACAGATGAGTAGACTAGGTAGAGAATAAGAGAGTTCATTAGCCTAATCTGAGCTCTTCGAAGTGATAAGGGCACAAGTAGATAGTTTTTCTTCTTTCAAAAGAAAATAATGTCCAGGGTTCGCTAGTCCAAGTGCACCCAAAAGAAGAAAAAATGTTAGGAAAAATAAGATGGGTAGGTAGAACTGAGATTGAAGAAATCATGTATTTTCAGATTTTCGAGATCATAGTTTCAGGAGAACATGAACAAATGAAGGAAGAGAAATCTGTCAGTTACAAGTAAGGTACTGATCCTCAAAAATCAGATATTTGAACTTTGAGATCCTAGACACCTCCTGAAAAGGAGCTGCCCTCCCCAAGTGGAGCCATTGTTAGTCATCAATAATTTTTACTATCTATAGATGACTAAATATTGGTTCTAGATTTTTAAAAACAAAATTCCCTGAATATTGTGAGTTTTGAAATCTCACTGCCTTCATTTTCCTTATAGAAAATGTTTCACTATTCTACCATTTTTCTATTTCATGGTCACCCTACCACTCCTAGAGGACTCCTTATGGGCTTGTGTCACTCATCTCCATCCTTTTTTCCTGCATATAACCTCATTACTCTGTTTTTCCCTTGCCCATAACCCCACTTTCCATCTAGGGTTACCTATAGCCTGACTCATTCCCATTTTCACCATGTTCCTCAGGCAGTGATGGTCTCAAAACTATCTCTGTAGGCTCTTTAGATAAATCGAGTACATTGGATTTGGATCTTCAAAACACCACTTTTTCAATGCTTTGTTTTTACACTTGAAGACTCCAAGCCAATTTCCAGTCAAAGACCAGGTCAAAGAATCCTCCCACTAGGTCAATTAGGGTTTTTACATGGTTGAAGGTCATCATTGGGTGTTTAAGGCACTACTTCTCCTTTTCTAGAAATTTTCCAAAGAAGTTTGTCTTCTCAAATCATAAACTGCAAATAAATAAAGGGAAACAAGTGAGTCTTGAAAGGAGAACTGGGATTTCGAGCTAGATTGTCAACTTAAATATCAAAACACTGGCCACTTATAGCAAATAACATGGAGGAGGCACACCAAAAACCAATCATAAAAAGAAGTTTTTCAGAAATTATGGATGAAATAGGGAAAAGGGTGAGGTGAACTGAGCAGAAATGAATGAACTTAAAAGAGTTATAGAGAACTTAGAAGACAACACTGATAATTGTTTTCAAGCACTCCAGACACCTAGGGTTTGGGAAGATGATCACAAAAGGTGGAATGAAGAGGTAAACTCCATGATGACAGCAAAGGAAGATTCTGAAGATGCCACTGTAATGAGGTTCCAAACTTGTAAAAGGTGAGTGTATCATGCCTCAAAGAGTAAAAGTGTGAAGAGTATCGGTAAGAGAAGGTCAAAGTCAGTGTTTTCAGGCACATGCAAATCAAAGGTGGCTAGAGGAATTGAAATGAGGAATTAGACTCAATGTTAGGAACAAAGGAAGTTTTTTGAGTTGTTGTTGTGTTAAAACAAACATGTCAAACCTCCAGGATTAGCAGACAAGCGAAGGTCATAACTCCTGAAAGCTACAAGAAGAAAGGCAAAGGAGGGTTGTGAAGAAGTTGGCATGTAAAATCCTCCCAAAGCTGTTTGATGAACTAGTTATGCCTCAAAGAGAAAAAGGAGGTTTAACTTCATCATATCAGTCACCTGCATGCAAACATTGTCAAAAGGTCAGTAATTAAAGGTAAGAAATACAAGTTGAATATTGTAATGAAAATGCAAAAAGCTTTGAAGATACTACTATGTGCAGCCCTCCCAAAGTTTCCAAGGTAAAGGTGTCATGCCTCAAGGAGTAAAATCAAGGTCAAGCCCATCTAAACACTTCAGATGAATCATTTTTTACTTACAGAGAATTAAAGTTCCAAGGAGAGAAGAAAATGCTAGTTTTCAAGTCAAACTAGGCGAAATTTTTGTGGCATTGCATCCTTGGCTTGGCGTTGCATGCCTGGAGTCAGGCGTTGCGCCCTTGACATTTTTCTCCTGTGTATTTTACACAAGTGTTGTGTGCCTGGCAAGGCCCTGCACACCTGCCCAATTTGACCGACTCGCCCACAACAATTTCCTCCGGCACTGTGCCCTTGGCCTAGGCACTACGCACTTGGCCAGGAGGGCCTTCCAAGCCTTGCAGCCACTCAAACCTCCTCAAAACTTCTTCAGGATGCCATAGGTCCCTCAAGCATCTTCAAGGGGTGGGTACAGCTCATCAAGCCCTTGTCAAGCATTTGTGGTGATTTGTAATTAAGGGAAATTGAAGACCTAATGAGGAGACCCTAATTTTCATGCTTAAACATCACTCTTTGAAACATTTCTCCATTTTCATGCTAAGGAGACCAGTGATAGAGAAAAGTGTACATTATTGAAAGTTGTTCGTTCACCTAAGGTTGTGCCTACATTCACTCCATTTCACTCATAAGCTCTATCCCTTACACTGCAAATATATTGACCTTACATCGCCTTCCTTCATCTCAAATTTTCATCAGCACAAGGTGTTTCAAAACAAATTTTAAACAATCAGCAGAGGGTTAACAGTGGGGCCAATGCAAATGAGGCTAATGCCAATGAGGAAGGAAATAATGAGAAATCAAGTAGTGAAGAAGATGCAAATGAACCTAAAAACAGTAAAGCACATATCAGTGATAATTATGGCATTGGGTAAAAGGATAGTAAAGAACATGGTAGTAGGTAAAAGAAACATGAGAATAGTGAGGAGGGCAAGGCAGATAGCAGTAAGGCAAACAGTACAGGAAAATCAAGCTTAGAGGCTTAAAAACAGGAGTTAGAAGTTAAATCAAGTTTGAAGGCACAAACTCAAAACGATTAAGGAAAAATAAAAGGGTAAAGATGATGTTAAAAGAAGAAAAAGTAGATTAGATGAGTTCCTAACAAACAAAATTCCTTTTTGCACAATTTTTTAACCTTGACAATTGGACAATAAAAAGGAGGGCCAAGGGCACAGCGCCACTGGTGCTGCAATTTTTCTTTAGGCATCCATTGAAGAAAAACTTGGCATTTTTGGAATCCTTAGGCCATGGACATCACCCTCACAAAATGTTAGCTCATTTGCAGCCAAATTGGTCCTCCAAAAGTGCCAGAAACAACCAAAAAGCCACCTTTCTTCCCTATTTTTAGAGATGGCACTGCACCCTGAGTAGTCTTGGTAGATTGTGTTTTTGGGCGGGAATATGGACACCAAATGGAAAAAAAAAAAAAAATTGGAAATTAGACTGGACAAGCTTTCTAATGAGCTATCATGGAGCGCATTTTGACACATGGAAGGCCTCCAAACCTTGGTCACAAAACAAGAATTTTTTCTAGTGTAGGTGTTGTGCCCTTGGACTTGGCGCTGTGCCCTTGCCTGCAAAGTCAACAAAAAAAAAAATTATGGAAAAAGATATTTTGGAAGACTTTTGAAGAAAATCACTCCTAGTTAGCTTCGATTTTATGTTATGAGATATTTTTCATTTATTAGATTAGGATATTTGTGCCTTGGGCCTTGCATGGTCTTAAAGGACAAAAATGATATCTATGAGCAATTAATGGCCTCCAAAACCATAGCTAGGGTTGTAATATTCCAAAATGGAAATAGAATAAATACAAGACATGATAATGTAAAACACGACAATTATGAACATGAAATAAGAGGGATCAATATACAGCCATCATTTTATTAAGATATCAACAACAATATACAAAAATATCTTAAGGGTCAAGCCACTCAAGCAATAAGAACAAGCCTCCAATGATCAGAACAATCAGCACATGAGTTGCTTCAACTGTATAGAATGCCAGAGAGCAGTGACAATGCTATCTATATTGGTGTAGCTACTACTGTAAACATACATAAATTAAATATGGCTGATATAAAAAAAATAAATGCCCAGGAAATAAGATGTGGGCTCTAATACATGATTTCTAGCCAACCTGGAAAAGATTGCTAGAAATACCAAGAAATATACAATATGACAAATAACCCTGTGGTTGAGATGTCACTACAAACTAGAACTAAAGAGAATGAGGCTATGACAGATCTGAAATAATGATGTCCTCCTCAAATGGTATTCGTAAATAGAAGGCTGATCCTTCTACTCAGAAATAGACCCTCCTGATGAGTTCAATGAACCCTCCCAGCAACTCCCTCTAAAAATAACACAGATCTGGAATGAAAATGCGCTGTGAGGGATGGTATATGGTTGGCATGATGCCAAATATGTACAAATATGCCCAGGAGCCCTCCTTTCTAATCCTGCAATGGATAGGCAACCTCTCCAATGAAAAACAAGCCCAGAAATGGCTCTATGTGATCCTCCTTTGTCACACCCTGCAACACAACCAAGATCTAAACAGAAACTGCGTTGTAGCTGAAGGAGGTAGCTTGGCCAAAATTCTAGAATGAGGAAATGTAGCCCAAAGAACCTCTCCTTCCCTGAGGATGAGGTAGGGATTCCCGATCAGGAACACGCTTGTGCTAAACAACACAACAACCCTACTAAACAGCAAAGGAATGCAAAGTCTAAATAGACCAATATCAAATGATAATCTAAAACGTGAATAAAAATGGATGGCATCCCCTCCATATATAGTGTGTGAGCTTTCTCACATTGTTTCCCATCCATACTTGCCACTAATCTCATGCAAGTTGTCCTCCACTAAAACTGTGTTGTCTCGTCATGAATGCCACTCCTCTATGACATCGTTGTTGACTTGGTCAAAATTGACTTATTCAACATGTATTCCCTCCAATTTGCACCCAAAGGTGCTTAATCCAGCTACTTATTCTTCCTCATTTTACATTAGGAGTGTTATTATTCCTTCTAAAGGGGTTTATGGGCCTCCCTACCCACTTATTCACCTACCTAGTGATAAAACAAACTATAATATTCCATTTAGATGAAGGCTAAATTTTTGGAATATTACAAGGGTTTTGAATCTCCTTTGTGTGATAAATACTGCATGATGGCCTCATTGTTCATGTTGGTTGGATGTTGGTTTATTGTGGAGAAAAACCTCATAGACTATGAGTGTGAGGAGTTTTTGGTTTTCGAGCATTGTGAAGGCTTTTGACTGAATATCAATAAGACAAGCTCATTTGTAGGATTCATGAATATGGATAATTGTGATATCTTTCTCATTTTTTAATTGTCTTCTTATGTTTTCATTTTTTTTCATCTTTCTCTTGCATTAGGACATAAATTTTAACTTAAGGTATGTTGTCAAAAGCACATTAAGTTTGTCTGCTTCTTATGCTCTCATGTTTGCCTCTACTTGGTCAGTTTAGAGAATTCTTAGTTTCTCTCTAATCCCACTCAGCTTGTTAATCTCAAGAATGATTTAATGGAATCAGTGCCAAAGAGTGTTATGGTTAGCCCTGCCCTTTGGAATCACTTAAACATTGTTTTTGAGGTCTTCACTTCGAAGTATTGCTAATTAGGTTTAGATGAAGAGGTTTATGATTTTCCATGCCCTTCTGTTCATCTTAAATGGTTGCTTTGAAGATCTTTATGGTATGATTAAGGAATCTTAGGAGTTTCCTGCTTCTTGATCATCACTATATGTTGTCTTAGATGTTTTCTTTGCTTGAAGGGAAATCACTAGAGACTTTAAAAGTTTACTACTCTCTAGGGTTTGTTGGATTGTTGTCTTAATGTTTACTTGCTAGGGTTTGGTCAAAGAAGTATGGTATGCCATGTCTTTGGTTAGTTCTTCGTGCATTGTGTTCTTAAAGAATTTTCTTGTTGTATTATTTGACAAAGGATTCTTAACTGCCCTTTGCACCTACTTTGTTCACAATTTAATGTTCACTTCACTCATTTAGCCTTCAAGATCCATTTGTCTTTGTTATAATTACCCTTTGAAACACCCTTGACCTATTGTTGTACTTTTCAAGGCCTTTTGCAGACTCCATAGCCCAATGGTCTAAACCTCTCCTACTCTATTTTTTTCTGCTTGACAAGCAACCCAACCAACCAAAACAAACAAACAAACCCTAATCTTTATAACTAGCCTAAAATCAAAACCCTAAAAGCTATCAAGTTACATCTTTCACACAAATATAGAGAGAGCCCTCTCTGAGTCCAGGAAGGCTAGGTCCTAGGACTCCAAAGATTGGTTTGATGTTACCCTTGTACATTTGGTCTTGCCAATATGACAAATTACGGGGACCTAACACATCCCTCCATGAAATTCTCCTACCAATTTCTTATGAGATGCAAATGATTCATCCCACAAGGAAGCAATAGATCCAATGAAACAAACATGGTTTGCCCAATGTTATCCCTAAAACATGTAGCATAATGAACATGGAGAATTTCTCTCCCATAGGGCACATACAATCCTCCCATTCTCCCTCCAATCATTCCCATAAAAAGGATAAGTACATCATCAATGTATGGGATCAAAACTAAGTACATACAAATAGAAATATGCATAAATGGAGGTGGGTCATAGTCCCACATGTAAAACCAGCGCAGTATGTCTCTGACTACATTAGATAATGGTATGGTGATTAGTTTCCCCACCACTTACTTGCTTCCCAAGTCTTCTCACAATGGCTGAAAAGGTGAGAAATGTATGGTTCCTTTGGAGTGCACCCACAATGATACAACATCTCCCTATATCCTCGAAGGGAGTGGCCATGTTCAGAAATTTTTATGGCCCAAAGTTGGCCATGAATTTTATATGGAAGAATGCTCCTCCTTGGAGTAATGGCCTGCATATACATGGTAAAGGAATGCAAATATTCATCAAATAAAACATTATGTACATAAGCATATTCATCACCAAAATTTATGCTCATACAAATGGAGTGGTCCATAGATAGGTCCCCTCTCATTCCAAAAGAGGAAAGAGATGGTTGTGATAACTCCTTCATTGAGTTGTGTATATTTCCCATCTCCACATGGTTCATGCATCTTTGAAAATGTTGATATAGTTCCTCTTCAAAGCCTTCCCAAGTGTAGCTCTCTGTGATAGTGTTGTAGGCTCTCATGGAATAAGTATGACTGAAAAGGAATTCCTCATGTGCTCTTTGTAGCAAATTATCATTGAGCTTGGAGGCTCTAGACAAGAAGATCCTACCATGATAATAAATGTCTTCATCTTGGACTAAATATCCCTCCTCGTGTAACTGGTCATCAAGTATCATACATGTGAAAAGATCTTTTGAATAATCCACCAACAGTTGGGATTTCCAATATGGATCTATCCTCCATAGTGACAGCATTGATGATCTATCAAAAAGAATATATGTCATATGGATTCCCTTCTCCTTGACATCTCCCATGCCAAAGATATATGTTGGAAGGTTTCTATCCTTCCCATGCTTCCCCTCCCAAAACGTAGAATCTGAAATGAGAGTGGATAATGATGATGTTGGGAGAATGTCTCCCTCCTCCTTGATTCTACCCAAGACTCCCAGCATTGTATAATGGCATCTTGATGCTCCCATTCCTCTTGAATCTATGAATGGTGCATCATGATGTGAGACATGTCTCACAAAATCTGGATCAGGTGGCCTCCCAGGTGGTTTTCCACAAAATAATAATGTCCCATGGGCCAAAGTCATATGCATAATAGATGGGACTATTAGGTCCTTTCTTCCACTACGCAAATCCATCTTTGATTTCTGTGTGGAAGTTGTATCTGAGGGATAAGTGTGCATGCCTTTAATGATCTGATTTTTACCACTCTTTCTATCCACCCATTCCATCTGTAAAGTCTCTCAATCTATGGTGACCTTCCCCAAAGTAATCAACCACTACACACCCAATATCACATTGGTGTCAAGTATGTCAACCAGAAAGAAGTGATTAGGCAATGTATATGTCTCCATGGTGATAGATAAGGATGGAACATAATAGATGCATTGCATAGTTCTATCTCCTGTGACCAAAACAGAAAATCCCTCAAAATCATCAGTGGGTATTGCCCTCCTCTGCACTAGTTGGGAATCAATAAAATTATGGGTAGCCACACTGTCAATAAAAATAGAAACCCTCTAATCTAAGATGGAACCTCGAACCCTCAAGGTCATGTACTTGGGTACTCCTATCAATGATGCAAGAGCCCCTCCAATTGGAGAAAATTCCCCATTCCCATCTCCTTCTAGTGTTGGTTCATCTCCTGTTCTGTCAGCGTTGTGACCTCTTCTTGGTTCATCTTCTTCTTCCTCCTCATCATCTGAGAATACCTCTATGTAGTGTGCCTTTCCTGTTGCACACCTATGTCTGGGTGCCCAATATTCTTGGCATGTGAAGCAAAGCTTCCTCCTCCTCAAGTCTCTTCGAACATCATCATCAAGAGGTTTTTTTTATTTTGGCTCTCCTTTGAAAGACTAGCATTCTCATCTTTTCCCTTTGATGGAAAAGAGGGCTTGTGCTTAAATTTTGCCTTTTCTTTTAGCAAGGCATCTTGAAGATCTCTAGCCCTTTCAATGGCATCTTGAAGGGTAGTGGGCTTGGTATACTTAACCCACCCGTGAAGAGGTTCATCTAACCTATCAATGAACATATAGACCCTTCTTGCTAGAGATAAATCAGGAACCATAACAAAAAGTTTTAAAACTTCAGAAATATAGGTTTCTAGATTACCTGATTGTTTTAGCTTTACAAGCCCCATGAATGGTGCTTCAGGATCTCTTCTATCAAACCTCTCCACCAACCTCCTTGTGAACTCTAAACATGCAGTCACATTGGTATGACCCAGTGTAGACAAGCCAGGGAACCACCAATCATGTGATTCACCCTCAAGGTGCAGCGCTGCTATCTTAATGACCTCCATATCCAGTACTTTGTTCAGCTAGAAGTATATTTCAAGCTTCTCTACCCATGATTTCTTAATGCATTTAGATGACCCATCAAAGTTGGGAAAGAAAAATCTTCCCATAGTGTGGTGTAGATCGTGATTCTGAATGAATCCTCCACCTCTATTATGATGCCTGGGTCTCCTATTGTCCTTGATTTGACAAAATTCTTGAAAACACAAGTGGTCCTTGAATCTCTGAGATTGAGACTCATACTCCATGAAATACTCTTCAAGAGTTTCTTGTTCTTGAAGCCCTTGATTTCCCACTAATAAGAATGTAGGCATTGTAGAGCATTGGGAAACTTGTTGCCGTTGCACTGGTTGATCAATCTAGTGATGAGAAATATCGGAGCCTTCACCATGTTGAAATCCTTTAGGGGATTCCTTGTATCTATCTATCCTCATCTCCTTTATTTCTCTAGCAATTTCTTACATAGCTTTGAGAAGAGTCTTAGGAAACTCCTTCTCCTCATCTTCTCCTCCTGATACAGGGGTTTTACCCTTGTCTTCTTTGTCATTTGTATAATCAAATTTTCGGTGTATTCTTCTTTGATACATCTTCTCTCTATCAGTAAGAGGATCTCCTTCTTTAGATGAAATATTTTCTTTTCAAGATGCAGAGGCTATGCCAAAATTATGCTCTGATACCACTGTAATATTCCCAAATGGGAAAATTAGGAATATAGTGCAAAACCATGGAATAATAGTGTAAAAAATTAGATCAAAATAGGAGCCCAATATGGAGACCTTCCATTCATCATAAAAATGGAATCTATATGTAAAATAATGGGCTAAAAATCATAATACAAGATAGAACAAGCCTCTAATGGACAAAACCCTCAAAAGAGGTGCTGCTACTATATATCAAAATACCAGAACACTGCTACAACGCAGTTTTAAAGGCACTGCTACAGGAAATGAATATAAAAAATATCATGGGCTAATGTATGCCTCAAAGGATAGATATAATACAAATCTAGGCACTATGCAACCTCCAATTAAGAACCCCTCAAGGGTTTTCAGAAATACACCATATACAAGATGGGAATCTAAGCCCTAGGGTTGAAAATCCACTACAACATATAGATCTGGAAAGTGTGGCTGATCTGATATAATAAATAATGTAGCCTCCTCCAGTAGATCTCCTATATGAAAGGCTGATCCCTTCTCTAGCAAACCTCCTCTCCAAATGGTGTACTGAAACGACCTTGCAACAGGGGAAAATAAACATGTGGCCTGATGCCAAGATCTGAAAATAAGCACAAGGTCCTTCCTTACTATCCTCCCAATGGAAAGGAACCCTTCTCCACTGAAAATAAGTACTGAAGTAACCCAAATATGGTCTCCATTGTTGAAACCTTCAAAACAACTCAACCCTCAACAGGATTTTCACTATAGATGTAAGATGAAGCTTTGGCCAAATGCTCGATAGTGGAAGTGAAGTACAAGGCCCTCCAAGAGCTACTCAATGGAAGAGGTGGGATTCCTTATCAGGAACACCCAGTGCTAAAAAACACTTGCAATCTTAGCTAAACAACCAAAGAAAGTTATATTTCTAAACAAACCATATATCCATAAATATCATGTACATCAACATAATCAATATGGCTAACATCCTCTTCCTTTTATAAGAATATGATATTCCAAACCCTAAGCCCCATTCATTTATGACCCTAATTCCATGCAAGGTGTCTCCATCTAAAACTGCGTTGTCCCTCATTGATTTCTACTCCTCCATGACAATGTTGTTGATTTGGTCAAAGTTGACCCAGTCAAGATGTTCCAGCCCCCTTTCACACCTAAGGGTACTCAATTAAGCTGCCAAGATGTTTTCCTTTCACATTTCGATTGATTTATTCATTATGAAGGAGACTTATGGACCTCCATTATCCTATTATTCATAAAGCAAAGAAAAAAAACAAAAATTAATATTCCAACTAGCTTATGGCTAATTGGGAATATTACAGGTAATGGCCAAGGTCCAGTACCCCCTGAACTACCAATGCAACAATAGTTATAACTACCTTCCCTTCAAAATCCTACACCTTTTTTCTGACCCCAATTACCTGTGCAACCTAACCCCAATTCGAATAAAAAGGCAGCCCAAAGCATAGACACTCTGGTTACCTTCCAAACTTATCTTATTACTCCTATTGGACTCAACGAGGTTAAGCTTTGATCTGGAAAAGTAATCATACCTAAACATACTCCCATTATTACCAAAGAAGAATGTGAGTCACCTAGAAATTACATGGGAAATTCTGAGGCAGCTGTTACACATGTAACAGTTGATACAACACCTGTTGTTACACCTATAGTAGCCAGCTCGGTAGGGTCTGTTGTTTCTACAACTTCCAACTTGAGATATGTTGGTGCATCTGCGGTAGTTTACTTAGCTATTAACATTCATTATCCTCCATACACTCAACAATTAAATGAAACTGGGCCAATCTCATAACTTGAATCTCAATTCCTCAAGGAACCGCAAAATTTTTATGTGTGGATTTCGCTGTTACAGGCTCTTAAGGAAGTACCTATCTATGCAAAAAGAGTGAGGGATATGTGTGTCAAAAAGCTTGGAAGAAAACCAGAAGACCCTGCTACTATTCATGTTATGGGGAAACTGTCTGATCACATGATTGATCAGCCTTTGTTGACTAAATATAATGACCGAGGGAATCCTACAATGACTGTCCATATTGATTACCAACCCATAACCAACACTTTGATTGATTTAGGGGCAGCCATCAATGTCATGACCAAATACCTCTTTATCTCCCTAGGACTTCATGGACTTAGACCTACACCCACAGTGCTTGAATTAGAAAATAGGTCCCGTGTCAAGCCCGAGGGAATGATAGAAGATGTGGTTATCACTATGGCTTCTTGGAATTATCCAGATGATTTTCTCATTTTACAAACCAAATCCAACCTGGGGGTCATCCTTTAATCTTGGGAAGACCGTGGCTAGCCACTGCAAATGCATATATTAGATGTAGGTCTAGCTCTATTGTGATCTCAGATGGGCAGGCCAGTCATAACCTGAACCTTTACCCTGTAGAAAAACCACACATGGATTTGAGTAGTCCCTGGTGGGATGAATTTGAACTTGAATCTGATCTTTCCCTACCTCTCTTCATGCTTGGAAAGGCACAATACTTTAAGTATGAAAAAGAGGATGATATAATAAATGTTTCTATTAGAAATTCACTCTCTCTTGCCTCCATTAGAGATCTAGGGGAAGAAGATGAAGTAGATGATGTAATCATTGAACATTTGAAAACCACTCCACATACTATTAGCAGTCCCATTGAAATTGAACCTGGGAAATGTTTAAACATTAATCCTAACTTAACTGTTGAACATAACAGATTATTGATACAACTGTTACAGAAATATAAAAAAACATTTTCATGGTACTATACTGATATGAAAGGAATCCATCTTGGCCTATGCACTCACTACATTTATCTTAAAGAGGACTGCAAACTAGTAGACAACTGCAGCGCTGAATGAACCCCACACTTAAGGAGATAGTGAAAGAAGAATTGCAGAAAATCCTTAATGCTAATTTCATCTACCCCATTTATGAAAGCTAGTGGATGTCTCCGCTTGTCATAGTTCCAAAAAAAAATGAAAAGTGGAGAGTTTTTGTAGACTATAGAGATCTTAACAAGGCCACTCAAAAGGACCATTTCCCTTTACCATTCATTGATCAGGTCTTGGATACTCCCTGGGAAAAAAAAAATCATTCCTGGATAGGTTCAGTGGCTATAATCAAATACAGATTGCCCCAGAAGACCAAGATGAGACAACCTTCACTTGCCCATGGGGTAATTTTTCATACAAAGTCCTTCCTTTTGGCCTCTGTAATGCACTAGCAACTTTTCAGAGGGAAAAATTGGGTTTTTTTTCTGATCTCTTGAATGGCTGACTTGAAATCTTTATGGATGATTTAACACCCTACAGGGATGCCTTTGAGACAACATTAGTCAATTTTGAAAAGGTGATGGAATGTTGTGAACAAACTAATGTCGCTCTGAGCAAAAATAAATGCCACATGATGATGATCGAGGGAATTGTGCCGGGACATTTCATTTCGGCAGATGGAATCAAGGTAGATCCTGAAAAATTGAGGTAATATCAAAAATCCCAACTCCTAAGACTCCAAAAGAGGTACGTAGTTTTCTGGGACATGCAGGGTACTATAGGAGATTTATAGAAAAAAATTCAAAGATTGCATCTCCTATGTTTTCCTTTCTCATTAAAGATGTAGAATTTGTGTGGATGGGAAAGTGTGAGTGGGCCTTCCTTAAGTTAACGAAATGTGTAACAGAAAAACCTGTTTTACGCGGACAAAATTGGGGATTTCCATTCCATATTGCTACGGATGCATCTGACATAGCTGTGGGTGTTGTTTTGGGGTAGTTGGAGGAGAATAAACCTTATGTCATTTATTACATCAACATGAATCCAACTCCAGCAGAACTCAACTACACAGTGACTAAAAAGGAATTCTTAGCAGTAGTGGATGATATCAACAAATTTTGGCACTACATCACCGAGTATCAAGTATTTGTATTCACTGAAGATACTGCAATTCGATTTTTAATGAAAAAAATCTTACTAATGGTAGAGTTACACGATGATTATTGCAGTTACAGGAATTTGATATCACTATTTTTGATAAATAGTGATAAACCCTGAAAGGGTAATGTAGTTGTTGATTTTCTTTCTAGATTAACTATAAGTGATGACTGCACTTACATTGAGGATTCTTTTCCAGATGAATATATTTTTCCCATCTCTACTTAATCACCATGGTATGCAAATATATCCAATTATCTTGATGCAGGAAAATTTCCACACCATTTATCTTCCAAATAAAAGAGGGAGATTATACAACAGAGTGCTACCTAATCCTGGATAGAGGGTAATCACTATCACACTGGGCCAGAAAATCAGATTAGGCGATGTGTTAGAGAATATGAGGTATTTTAGATCTTGAAAGCTTGTCATGAGGAACCCTGTGCAGGGAACTTCATTGACAAAAGGACGGGATACAAAGTACTCTCAACAGGGTACTACTGAACAACTATATTCCAAGATGCCAAGAATTTTATGAAGGGATGTGATTGCTGCCAAAGGATGGGCCCACCTCTGGAATTAGATGAGATTTTGTTATAGCCTCAGATAGTGATAGAACCATTTGAGAAATGGGCCCTGGAATTTGTAGGGGCAATTAATCCTTCATAACAAAAAAATCATACATATTGGTCTACACCGAATATTTCACAAAGTGGGTCGAAGCAAAGGCACTAATAACAGCTACAGAGTAGGTTGTTTCAGACTTATTGTTCGAAGATATATTTTTTTGCTTCGGGATACCCAGGGAGATAGTGACAGATGGAGGGCCTCAGTTCACATCTCATTTGATCAAGAAGCTAGTTGAGAAGTATGGAATTCATGACATAATCACTTCACCTTATCATCCACAAACAAATGGTCAAGTAGAAAGCACTAATAAATTCATTGAGGGAATCTTAACAAACACAATAGCAAGCCACTGAAGAAAATGGGACGATAAACTTCCATAGGTGTTGTGGGCTTACAAAACAACATGGAGGAACACTACATGCTTCTCACCATATGAAGTGGTGTATGGTAAGGATCCTTTATTGCCCATAGAGTTTGAGATACAGACATTACAAACAATATTGCAAGTCAATCTGGGCTTAAGAACAACAAAAAAACAAAGATTGAACCAACTCAATGACTTGGAAGAGAAGCGGATGATTGTTATTCAACAGACATAGATCATTCAGTAGCAAAGAGCTAGATGGCATGATCGGTTTATTAAGAAGAAGAAGTTCCAGAAAGGAAATTGGGCTCTCTTGCATGATTCAAAGTTCAAGGATTTCAAAGGCAAGATTTGCATCAGATGGCTAGGTCCTTACAAAGTAGACACGGTCTTTGACAATGGGACTGTACAATTGGTCACCATCGAAAATGCTAAGACATAGCTACTAGTAAATGGTCACCTTCTAAGGTTATATCATCAACCCGCTTCGAAGTAATCACTTTTTAACATTGTCGCGGTGCTCTAAATGGAAAATGGCATCAACCTGTTATTTCCTATATCCACCTCAGGTTGAAGTAAGGCAGAGACAGGATAACACCAAACCACGCTCAGCCTGGTAGCTAGCCCTACCAGAATAGGAGAGGGCTCTCTCCAGGTCAATCTCAACAAAAAGTTTTCAAAGGGGCTTGAGATGACTAAAAAAAAAACTGATCTTAGGCTAGATAGGAAAATAGGAGGATTTGTTTTGATTTTTTGGGGTTTTGTTGGAAAAAAGGGAAAGACAATTTTGGGCTTGGGGATGAGGCCAAATTCTTGCAGAGTTCAAGTTGGGGCGAGGAAGGCAAGGGATTTGATTTCTTAGATTAATTGAATGGATAGAAAAGACTGTTGAGGAGCTGAAGATGGCAAGAGGCTGCAAGGATCCTCTTCAAACTGACGAAAGACATATAAAACTAAACAAAAATTTAAGGTAGAGCACCAGCAAACTAATGAATTCTACCTCAGTTACTCATTTGTTTAATTCAGAAGCAAAGAGAAGGGAAATGGCATACATATAACATTAATTAAACTTACAGATACATGGAGAAAAACATCATCAAAACTCAGAGCCACAAAGATCCCAACAAGTACTGCAAAACTCTAGTCTTTCCTTTGCCAAAAAGCTGAAAATGAATATACAATGAGGTGCCAAACTTTTCCCAAGAGTCCAACCCTGAAAATGTCTTAGAAAATACATCATATAGACCATCCTAACCCCTTCCCATGCCTGTAGGGGTCAAGCTCATCCTTCTAGGAGCTGTTTCAACCAATTCTAAACAAGGAACTGAAATCTATGCAATCAAACAACTTGCCTCTATATGGAAGGAAACTAATTCATTCATTTAATTTTAACATTTTAGTGAATGAATCCTCTAGAACAAGTAAATATGAGCCAAAATTACATCATATTCATCAAGTTACATCAATATAGATCAATCATTACATCAAAAAGTGAAACTAGTAAAACTGGGCGAATTTCTGAGCTGAAAAGTAAAAATGAAGCCAAATTCCTCTATGCGCCGCGCCAGAAAACTCAATGTGCCTCGCCACTTTGAGCTTGTGTTTGAGGCACTTCCTGAAGTCCAAATTGAGTTCATGATAGCTTGTTGGAAATACCTGTTTGTCTGCTATCCAACCCAAGTGGAATTTTTGGATTTGGATGTCATTTGCCTCTCCAAAATTACAATCTCCAAAGACTGGTTCCTGCTGGTGCAAAAAGTGGCAGAAAAGCCATTTTTGGAGTGTTTTTGAGCTTTAAGACGACCCAGAACTTGATGAAATCTCTCAGGAATTCTTGATCATGCATAATTTACCATAAAAAACTCAAAAATATCAAGTTTTCCTCCAAAATATGTCCCAATCATAAGCGCGCGCCAAGTGGCGCGACGCGTTGGGCGGAAAAATCTGTTTTGCGACCAAAATTTCAAAAATGACAAAATTTACTCCAAATTTGCTGAAATTTGGAGTGAAGGTCCCCCATCATGTTCCATGCTCAGCCAAAGAAGCTTCGGCCAAGATTTGGATTGGATCAGGCCTTTTCCGACGTTTCAGTTCTCTCCTCAACCTCGCCTTCAGGATCTTCATCCTAGCTCTGCAAACGTGTGTGCGGGCCCAATAGTGGTTCTTCATGTGCCTGAGAAAGTCTTTGTCCCTATTGGCCTTCGCCAAAAACTTCTCAAGATGAATTTTGACTCTCTCAAGCCAAATCTACCGCTCAAAAGGTGTCATGTCACCTGGTCTCTTTCGGGCCAATTCCCGGTCTTCACAAATTCTCTGGAGCTCCGTGAGTGTTTGTTGATCCTCCAGTTGTTTATTCTGCTGCTCCAAGTAATTTATAATCCATTGAGCTCTCTGCAACTTCACGGTCAATGTGTCGATCTCAGCTTTCTGTTCCTGGATGGTCTCTCTCATCTTTGAGCTAGGAGAGCTCAAATCAACATCAATGAGTGTAAAATCAGTGTCTTGGCCTCCTGAAGGGCCCTCATTGTGCATAGGCCTCTTGCCTCTGTCCTGTACCTGTGCTGATGTCGAAGGCGAGACCCCTTCCACACCATGTGGAGATAGTACTCGCGCTGCTGATGAAGGTAATGAGACCCCTTCCACCCCTGGTGGAGATAGTACTCGTCGTGCTGTTGAAAATAAGGCTCTGGTGCCTCTCTGATATGTAACACACACTGGAGCACTGATAGGCTTAGTCTTGGGAACCTCAAACTGATGTGAAGGCTCTCCCTCATCATGAAAAATCTCTAGAGGAGGCTAAGGGGCTGTAAAGAAGTCACGAGAAATGAACTCCTCCCATGCAATGCCCTACAATCTAAGCTTATGTACTACAATGATCTTGATGAGCGCATAATGATAAATGCTGTTATGTTCCTGCTCCGGAGTCTTCTTCTGCACAAGGGTAGTCATCCGCTCTATGTTTCGACACATGAAATATGAAATACTCATTAGTCTCACTCTCGTGAAATGCATCAAAAGTCTGATGTGGTATGCATAAAGGCTTGAGAACTGGCCTTCACAGCTGAAGTTACGGATGATGAGTTTCATCAACGGCGCATAGGACTCCTTCAGAAACCAGAACGGGAATACCCTGCTAAGCTGCCTCAAATATCCAGGCCTGATGTAAGGTTCATAATATGCTCTATCCAGCTGTTATCTCTTCTTCCACTCTTCACCTATGTTCGGTATCCCGGTTGCCTAAGAAATGGTTTCTGGTGTCAAGGTGAAGTTCACTCCAGCAAGGTTTACATGACCATCACGCAAATGTAGGAAAAATAAGCGAACCAACTCCTGATGATGCTGAATCTGAGAAATCATCTCACAATACTGAAAACATGACTGTTGCTGAAAGCATGCCATTGCAAGCAGGCAGGCCTGCAATTGAGTCAAGGAAGTGGGCTCTTCTCTGACGTGCCTGCCACTTTTATGAGACCTCCTCGGTACATTTAGCTCTGCGGTTGAGTCACTGTCTTGCTCATATCCTTGCTCATGATAATTTTCCTCAAAAAGCTTTGTCGTGAACAAGCATGAAAAAGATATATATGTGGTGAAAATAAGAGTTTGGTTTGTTTGAAAATGATGAATTGGTGTATTCCTTTAAATACCAACTGTGTACCAAGTAGGAAATGAGGGACTGTGGTAAGTATGAACAGCGTGAAAAATGGGGGTTTGTCAAGTGAGATTAATGCAAAAACAGTCACTTAATTGTGTTTAGGGATATGGGGGTTTTGGGAATTTACTACAAATGATATGGGAGAGGGAACATGATAGGGTTTAGGGATTTGAATGATATTGCAAGTGAGAAAAAATGATATGAGTTGTTTATAGAGGAATAGGGAATGTGCTATGAAGTTTCTTGGCACAAAAATCACACCCTTTAAAATTCAAATACAAACCCTAAGAGCATCTTGACATCTTGAGAGGGTTTATCATTTTGGCATTTAAATTCTTATGCTTCACTTTCAAACCACACCAAACATGACCTAAAATCGATGGGAAAGAATTTTGAAACTTACTTGGAGCAGAAGAAATGAAATTGTTTTGGTTTTTATTGAAGCTGTAATGAATTTTTGTCTTGGAGGCTCTGTGCACCGCGCACAAGCCCAGTACGCCGCGCCTCGTTAATGCATCGTGCCAGTTGGAGAAAATCACTGTGGCAGGAGGCCCAGTGCGTCGCACAGCCTATGTGCACCGCGCTCTTACCCAATGCGCCGTGCACACTCTAAACACAGTCTTGGCTTCAAAATTACAGTTTCGCCCTCTCACCACTAAACTTCGACATTCAATCGATCTCTTGGATACAAATGGCATTGATAAACATAGAAATATCTTTATAAAGTCATGGCTTTGATTTTTGCTTTGTGAAGACCCATTTTTGTAATGTTTTGGCTTGGCACTTTTTCACTTTTAATACAACTCTGTTTTTCAAGTTTCCTCTTTGATTTTTGGCTGAAATGATGGCTTCTTGGTTGATTTTTTTGTAGGGATGGTGGCATTGTATTTCGGAAAAGGATGACCAGGGCTGCATTTGAAGTATTTCATGACGGAAGACTTTAAAAATACATATTTATTACAAACAACAAATTCGACGATTTCTTCCTCAAAACAGAGTTTTGAAGAAGAAACATCCTTGAGCATTATTGATGATGAAAATCTCGAAATGAAAACTTATTGAAGACATCCTCATGGCCTGCGGGCATTATTTGACATTCTAAAGACCAAACCCTAAACCTAGAAACTAAAATGACTCTTGTTCGACCAAAATACCGTCTATGACTATAAATGACTGAAATCCACTTTGATGAATTTTGATAAATTTCGACCAACCCAGCAGGTACAAGCATGAGGGAAAATGAGTGACAAAGCCCTTCCGTCAGATGATGGCATGCCTTAGCAAGTGCATCTGCAATTCCATTTTGAATGCGAGGAATACAAGTCAAGGTATAATCTGAAAACTGCTTCAAAATATCAAGGACAACGTTCCGGTAAGCCCACATTCGGGGATGCTTTGTTTGGTATTCACCCTTCACCTGTTTAATCACCAATTCGGAGTCGCCATAGACTGAAATTCTCTTAGCATTAAGCTTTATAAGAATTTTTAGGCCAGCAATCAGAGCTTCGTACTCAGCCTCATTGTTTGAACAATTGAATGCTAACTTGTAAGAACATACCCGTACATTGCTTGGTGCCTTGTTTGGAGCGAAAAAAGGACTACATACCCAAATATCAATTCCAGCACCATCACTCCCAACTGCACCATCGAAATCCATGGTCCATAGACCCTCTTCATCATCTTTTAAGTGCTGAAATTGTGCTAACTCTATTTTTTCTGCTTGCTGTCCACTATCTTTAGCTGATTGCTCAACTGTGCTTTCTGGTTTTTGCCTTTCTTTCTGTAAAACTTCTCTAAAATTCTCGGTAATCTCTGGAATATCTTCTACTTGAAATAACTGACTATCTACATCATTGAAACTATCGGCAAACAAAACAAAAGACTCTAAATCTGTATGTACATAATTAATCGGATGATTAGCCGGTTTCTCCTTGGTTGTAATCATGTACTTCATTTTTTGTTCCCGGTACAACTTTCTCATTTGGCCAAACACGGGAATCGTTGCATAGGAGAAATCTAATTGTAATGTCCCTTTCAATTTTGCTCCCCAAGATCTGGAAAGCAGCATAGAAAATCTGGGAGGAATGTCTGCCACAACAACGTCCATTAAAACATTCTTTGTAGGAATCTGATCCAAACTTACAACCAAGTCTTTAATGAGCCCAATACATCTCACTCTGCTAGAATCAAATGAATAAATATCATGGTACTTCCTGGTGATGTCTAAACCCAACTTCTCCATGATTTTTTTCGGCATAAGATTATGGGAAGCACCAGAATCAAACATGGCATTATGCAATACAAACTCATGCAATCGAAGACTGATATAAAAAGGAGGCACTTCGCTATCTGGCGATTGACCATCTAAAGCTGGTCCAAATATCAGTTCAGGTTGATCATCTTCAATATTCACCATATTAGACATAGGGTCGAAATTCATAATTTTAGACACTTGACCTCTATAATTGTTGTTCTTCATTATTTCAGTCAAGGGAATAGATACCTTTAATTTAGAAATCTCATTCTCCAAACTAAAGGCCGAAGTCTTTTCAATCTCTTTGGCTGGAAAATATTTCTTTTCAGACTTCTCCCTCGATGTAATTGGCTGATTTGATTTTTCTGTTGATGATGACTTGGTGGCAGCGGGATCAACTATCTCTTTTGCTTTCTTTTGTGCAACAGGTGAATCGTTTTTAGGTACTGAAACTTCCTTTCTCTTTTGGATTGGATTGACATGCACATCTCTGTTTCTAAGAGAATATTGTTTCTGCTGGGCTGAAAAGGCATTCATATAACCTCTATGATACTCATCTGACTCTTCCTCAAGAGCTGCATCATTAGCCAAGATAAAATCCTCATCTCTTTGTACTGCTGAACTTTCTGCATACTCCTCATCTTCGGTGATATAAATGGGAAAATCATCAGGAGTAAAGAAGTGATTTTCCTCCCCTACTACATCATCTTCATCATCTGAATCCTGACCGACAAAATTCTACTGAAGAGGTGTCTTTACTTGCTGCTGGACTGCTGGTTCTTGTGCTCGCTGCTCTCGTTGTTTGATCCTGAATTGGGGCTGCTGCTGACCACGGAAGTTGGTATTCTGAATCTGTGGTTCGAGCTTATCAAGTGTGAGCTTTTCAATCATTCTTTCCACCTTAAAAAGTAGCTGATCTGATGTAGATGTAGACACTTCTTCCTTTATCATGACTTTCTTCTCAGCTCTCAATCTAGCTCTCTTGTCATTCAAATTAGCTTCAACACTAACGGCAATTTTCTGCATGTCCTCCAAAGTGGGCGGATCTCTGTCTCGTAATGAATAGGCCATATCTGGATCAAAACCATTTGGAAACTTAAGCAAAGTTGATTTCTTAGATGGCCTCAAATCATCAGGAATTGCATTATAAACCGCATTAAATTTGATAATATAGTCTTGGACGGACTCACCAGCATTGTGCTTGATCTTAGTATATTCAGAAGTGATTTGAAGTGGATCTTTCTTTATTTCACACCGATCTAGAAACTGTCTCTAAAGCTTGGCCAATGTAGCAACACTTCTGGGCTGCCAAGCTCTAAACCACTTCCGCACCTCACCTCCAAAAGTTTGCACAAACAATCTCATAGTGACATTCTCTTCGTCAATTTCATGGAGATCAAAAAAGTCTGTCATTCTATCAATATGCTGCTGAGCGGGCACACTTTAAGGAGTACCATAAAACAAAGGGATTTTACTCTGATAATCAGCGGGCATGGGATCCAAGTTCTGGGGCAAGACAAGAGGTGCAAATCTGGCAGCCATTGCTCTTGGTGGATTTATAATCTGTCTTGGAGAAACGGGTTGAGTAGGAGCAGTAGATGTACGAGGTGTATGTGGTGGGGATGGAGGAGAAACTATTGCAGATTTTTTATCAGATATAGATGGTTGTACGAGAATGGTAGGAATGAAAGAAGGCTCGGCGTGAACTTGAGAATCAGAAGTAACTGCTGATGGACCAAGATTTTCAGATGCGGACTCGATAAACTCAGGAATATTCGTTGCCACAATAGTGTTTTGAATGTTCAAAATGTAACTATCAATGGATATATTAGCTTGTTCAATTTCAAGATACTTGATAAACTCGGGATTTATGACAGTAGAACCAGTAGCACTTTCAGACTTAGTTTCAAACAACGACAACTCGAATTGATCATTAAACTCAATATATTCAAGGAATTCAAATACAGTAGGGCGTGAATGAGATTTAAACAAAGGAATCACGGGACTTTCTCGACGGAGAATTATTGGAATCAGATTGGGATTCTCATATACTGGAGGTGGATCAGGATCGGGATTTGCTCTAGTATGTCTTCTGGAAGCCAGTGTGTTGATATATTCAAAAATCAAAGGAACACAACCGATTTATTTCAGCCTATCAAATTCTAGACTCAATCACCCAAAAGTCCAGAACGATCTGATATACTGGGGTAATTCACAAGTCAAGTGTCACATTCACAAGCTAGACCGGAGATTGACTGAAGCAGCGTTTATCTACTTCCGCTAATGCAAAGCAAAAGCGTTTCAAAGGATACCTGGCATAACTTCAGGCTCCGTCTGTAGCTTATGAAACAAGTAACACCAACAAGCAAACCATTTTCTTCCCCAGCAGAGTCGCCACTATGTTATTGCCTATATCCACCTCAGGCTAAAGTAAGGTGGAGACAGGATAACACCAAACCACGCTCAGTCTGGTAACTAGCACTACTAGAATAGGAGAGGGATCTCTCCGGGTCAATCTCAAAAAAAAGTTTTCAAAGGGGCTTGAGATGGCTAAAACAACAACTGATCTTAGGATAGATATGCAAATAGGAGGATTTGTTTTTATTTTTTGGGGTTTTGTTGGAAAAAAGGGAAAGACAATTTTGGGCTTGGGGATGAGGCCAAATTCTTGCAGAGTTCAAGTTGGGGCGAGGAAGGCAACGGCTTTGATGTATTAGATTAATTGAATGGATAGAAAATACTATTGAGGAGCTGAATAGGGCAAGAGGCTGCAAGGATCCTCTTCAAACTAACGAAAGACATATAAAACTAAACAAAATTTTAAGGCAGAGCACCAGCAAACTAATGAATTCTACCTCAGTTACTCATTTGTTTAATTCAAAAGCAAAGGGAAGGGAAATGGCATACATATAACATTAATGAAACTTACAGATACATGGAGAAAAACATCATCAAAAGTGAGAGCCACAATGATCCCAACAAGTGCTGCAAAACTCTGGTCTTTCCTTTGCCAAAAAGTTGAAAATGAATATACAATGAAGTGCCAAACTTTTCCCAAGAGTCCAACCCTGAAAATGTCTCAGAAAATACATCATATAGACCATCCTAACCCCTTCCCATGCCTGTAGGGGTCGAGCTCATCCTTCTAGGAGCTATTTCAACCAATTCTAAACAAGGAACTGAAATCTACGCAATCAAACAACTTGCCTCTATATGGAAGGAAACTGATTCATTCATTTAATTTTCACTTTTTAGTGAATGAATCCTCTAGAAAAAGTAAATATGAGCCAAAATTACATCATAGTCATCAAGTTACATCAATATAGATCAATCATTACATCAAAAAGTGAAACTAGTCAAACTGGGCGAATTTCTGAGCTGAAAAGTAAAAATGAAGCCAAATTCCTCTATGCGTCCGCCAGAAAACTCAATGCACCGCGCCACTTTGAGCCTATTTTTGAGGCACTTCCTGAAGTCCAAATTGAGCTCATGATAGCTCGTTGGAAATCCCTATCTGTCTGTTATCCAGCCCAAGTGGAATTTTTGGATTTGGATGTCATTTTCCCCTTCAAAACTGCAATCTCCCAAAGAGTGGTTCCTGCTAGTTCAAAAAGTGGCAGAAAGGCCATTTTTGGAGTGTTTTTGACCTTTAAGACCATCCAGAACTTGATGAAATCTCTGAGCCATTCCTGAGCATGCATAATTTACCATAAAAAACTAAAAAATATCAATTTTTCCTCCAGAATATGTCCCAATCATAAGTGCACGCCAAGTGGCACGACGCGTTGGGCGGAAAAATCTGTTTTGCGACCAAATTTTCAAAAATGACAAAATTTACTCCAAATTTGCTGAAATTTGGAGTGAAGGTCCCCCATCATGTACCATGCTCAGCCAAAGAAGCTTCAGCTAGTATTTGGAGTGGATCAGGCCTTTTCCGACGTTTCAGTGCTCTCCTCAACCTCGCCTTCAGGATCTTCATCCTAGCTCTGCAAACGTGTGTGCGGGCCCAATAGTGGTTCTTCATGTGCCTGAGCAAGTCTTTTTCCCTATTGGCCTTCGCCAACAGCTTCTCAAGATGAATTTTGACTCTCTCAAGCCAAATCTGCTGCTCAAAAGGTGTCATGGCACCTAGTCTCTTTCGGGCCAATTCCCTATCTTCACGGATTCTCTGTAACTCCGTGAGTGTCTGATGATCCTCTAGTTGTTTATTCCACTGCTCCAAGTAATTTATAATCCAATGATCTCTCTGAAACTTCACAGTCAATGTCTCAATCTCAACTTTCTGTTCCTGGATGGTCTCTCTCGTATTTGAGCTAGGAGAGCTCAAATCAACATCAATGAGTGTAAAATCAGTGTCTTGGCCTCCTGAAGGGCCCTCATCGTGCATAGGCCTCTTGCCTCTGTCCTATACATGTGCTGATGTCAAAGGCGAGACCCCTTCCACTCCATGTGGAGATAGTACTCGCTCTGCTGATGAAGGTAACGAGACCCCTTCCACCCCTGGTGGAGATAGTACTCATCATGCTACTGCAAATAAGGCTCTGGTGCCTCTCTGATATGTAACACACACTGGAGCACTGATAGGCTCAGTCTCGGGAACCTCAAACTGATGTGAAGGCTCTCCCTCATCATGAAAAATCTCTAGAGGAGGCTGAGGGGCTGTAAAGAAGTCACGGGAAATGAACTCCTCCCATTCAATGCCCTGAAATCCAAGCTGATGTACTATAATGATCTTGATGAGTGCATAATGATAAATGTTGTTATGCTGCTGCTCCGGAGTCTTCTTCTGCACAAGGGTAGTCATCCGCTCTATGTTTCGACACATGAAATATGGAATACTCATCAGTCTCACTCTCGTGAAATGCATCAAAAGTCTGATGTGGTATGCATAAAGGCGTGAGAACCGGCCTTCACAGCTGAAGTATCGGATGATGAGTTTGATCAACGACGCATAGGACTCCTTCAGAAACCGGAATGGGAATACCCTGCTAAGCTGTCTCAAATATCCAAGCCTGATGTAAGGTTCATAATATGCTCTATCCATCTATTGTCTCTTGTTCCACTCTTCACCTATGTTCGGTATCCCGGTTGCCTGAGAAATGGTTTCTGGGGTCAAGGTGAAGTTCACTCCAGCAAGGTTTACATGACCATCATGCAAATGTAGGAAAAATAAGCGAACCAAATCCTGATGATGTTGAATCTGAGAAATCATCTCACAATACTGAAAACATGACTGTTGCTGAAAGCATGCCATTGCAAGCAGGCAGGCCTGTGATTGAGTCAAGGAAGTGGGCTCTTCTCTGACGTGCTTGCCACTTTTATGAGGCCTCCTCGGTACATTTAGCTCTGTGGTTGAGTCACTGTCTTGCTCATATCCTTGCTCATATGATGAATTTCTCTCTGACATGGTGCTTTGCAATCTGTATAACAAGCATATGCTGATATATATGTGGTGAAAATAAGAGATTGGTTTGTTTGAAAATGATGAATTGGTGTTTTTCTTTCAATACCAACTGTGTACCAAGTAGGAAATGAGGGACTGTGGTAAGTATGAACAGCGGGAAAAATGGGGGTTTGTCAAGTGAGATTAATGCAAAAACAGTCACTTCACTGTGTTTAGGGATATGGGGGTTTTGGGAATTTACTACAAATGATATGGGAGAGGGAACATGATAGGGTTTAGGGATTTGAATGATATTGCAAGTGAGAACAAATGATATGAGTTATTTATAGAGGAATAGGGAATGTGTTATGAATTTTCTTGGCACAAAAATCACACCCATTAAAATTCGAATACAAACCCTAAGAGCATCTTGACATTTTGAGAGGGTTTATCATTTTGGCATTTAAATTCTTATGCTTCACTTTCAAACCACACCAAACACGACGTAAAATCGATGGGCAAGAATTTTGAAACTTACTTGGAGCAGAAGAAATGAAATTGTTTTGGTTTTTATTGAAGCTATAATGAATTTTTCTCTTGGAGGCTCTGTACGCCGTGCACAAGCCCAGTGCGCCGCACCTAATGGATGCGCCGCGCCAGTTGGAGAAAATCACTGTGGTAGGAGGCCCAGTGCGTCGCGCGGCCTATGTGCGCCGCGCTCTTACCCAATGCGCCGCGCACACTCTAAACACAGTCTTGGATTCAAAATTACAGTTTCGCCCTCTCACCACTAAACTTCGACTTTCAATCGATCTCTTGGATACAAATGGCATTGATAAACATAGAAATATTTTTGTAAAGTCATGGCTTTGATTTTTTCTTTGTGAAGACCCATTTTTGTAATGTTTTGGCTTGGCACTTTTTCACTTTTAATACAAATCTGTTTTTCAAGTTTCCTCTTTGATTTTTGGCTGAAATGATGGCTTCTTGGTTGATTTTTTTGCAGGGATGGTGGCATTGGATTTCAGCAAAGGATGACCAGGGCTGCATTTGAAGTATTTCATGACGGAAGACTTTAAAAATACATATTTATTACAAACAACAAATTTGATGATTTCTTCCTCAAAACATATTTTTGAAGAAGAAACATCCTTGAGCTTATTGATGATGAAAATCTTGAAATGAAAACTTATTGAAGACATCCTCATGGCCTGCGGGCATTATTTGACATTCTTAAGACCAAACCCTAGACCTAGAAACTGAAATGACTCTTGTTCGACCAAAATACCATCTATGACTGTAAATGACTGAAATCCACTTTGATGAATTTTGATAAATTTTGACCAACCCAGTAGGTACAAGCATGAGTGAAAATGAGTGACAAAGCCCTTCCGTCAGATGATGGCATGTCCCTAACAGAACACAGATGAATGAGCTGAATGAGACACCTAAAAATGAAATGCAATAAGAGAAATGATATCCGACGGAGGGATGACAAGACCGACTCTAACACAACCCATGGTATTCATCTACCCATGTTATCCATCCACCCATGGAATTTACCCATGGTATTGTAAATGGCATCAACCCATGGTATTCATCCACCCATGATATATATTTTCCCATGGTATTGTAAGTGACCCATGGTATTCATCCACACATGGGATTTACCCATGGTATTGTAAGTGGTATCTACCCATGGTATTGGCCTATGGTATCTACACATGGTATTGTAACTCAAAAAAGGCTATAAATAACAAGCCTCGGTTTGTAAAGGGCAAATGCCGCCATAATGTAGTTTCTTATAGCTATTATCTATTTTAATAAAGCAGCAATCCTTGTGGTTTTATTTATTGTGTGTCCTATTTTTTTTTGGTATTCTAATTTTGGCAGATCTCGCTTCGATCCATTCTGCCTTTCTACATTCGCGGCCTCTAAGATTCGATCGTTGGGAGGCCCCCAAGATCTAAGAAAATTGAAATGGATCTGACAAGATCTGCAAAATTAGAATGCCAGAAAAAAGAGAGAACACAAAGAAAATAAAACCACAAAGAAACTTGTTTTATTAAAACAGAGAATAACTGTAGAAGCTACATTGTGGTGGAAAATCTGTCCTTTTACAAACTGAGGCTTATTATTTATAGCCCTTTTTGAGTTACAATACCATGTGTAGATACCATAGGCCAATACCATGGGTAGATACCACTTACAATACCATGGGTAAATCCCATGTGTGGATGAATACCATGGGTGGATACATACCATGGGTCACTTAAAATACCATGGGCGAATAAATATCATGAGTGGATGAATACCATGGGTCAATGCCATTTATAATACCATGGGTAAATTCCATGGGTGGATGGATAACATGGGTAGATGAATACCATTGATCAAATACCATGGTATTGGCCTATGGTATCGACACATGGTACTGTAACTCAAAAAAGGTTATAAATAACAAGCTTCAATTTGTAAAAGGACATATTGTCCACCACAATGTAGCTTCTACAGTTATTCTTTGTTTTAATAAAACAAGGTCCTTTGTGGTTTTATTTTTTGTGTCCTCTCTTTTTTTTTTCTCGCATTCTTAATTTCCTTTTGGTGCAGCTGCCGATCCATTTCAATTTTCTGGGATTTCAAATTTCCCCAAGATCCAGACGTGGTATCAGCCATGTTATCAAAGGGTATTACCACCACTCCCGTACCTTGGGGAGGCCACCAAGATCTAAAAAAAATTGAGCCGTGGAAAGATTGGAATTATCTAAAATTAGAATTCTAGAAAAAAAAAGAGAGGAAGTAATACAAAAAAATAAAACAACAAAAGACCTTTGTTTTATTAAAAACAGAATAAAATGTAGAAGCTATATCATGGCAGCATAATCTTATCTCAACAAACTGAGGCTTATTATTTATAGCCTTTTTTTGAGTTACAATACCATGTGTAGATACCATAGGCCAATACCATGGGTAGATACCACTTACAATACCATGGGCAAATACCATGTGTGGATGAATACCATGGGTGGATACATACCATGGGTCACTTAAAATACCATGGGTGAATAAATATCATGGGTGGATGAATACCATGGGTCGATGCCATTTACAATACCATGGGTAAATTCCATGGGTGGATGGATAACATGGATAGATGAATACCACAGATCTAATACCATGGTATTGGCCTATGGTATCTACACATGGTATTGTAACTCAAAAAAGGCTATAAATAACAAGCCTCAGTTTGTAAAAGGACAGATTGTCCACCACAATGTAGCTTCTACAGTTATTCTTTGTTTTAATAAAGCAAGTTTTTTTGTGGTTTTATTTGCTTTGTGTTCTCTTCTTTTATTCATGGCATTGTAATTTTGCAGATCTTGTCAGATCTATTTCAACTTTTTAGAGCTTGGGGGCCTCCCCCCAAGATCCAAATTGGTGGTATCAGATTCAGGTTATGCCTCCATGGGAATGAGGGTTTGAAACATATTTCAGTTTCAATGTTTTGCAGCAATCTTCAGCAAAATCCATGAATTTTTTTGGGCGGCGAGTTTTCAGATCAGATCTGAAAATTTTGGTGGAAAATTTGCAAAACCAAAGACCATATCTGGATTCCTTGCAAAAAAATACTCAAATTCAAAAAAAAAAAAATCGGCCAAATTGGAGTTCGGATGAGGGAGATATCGCTGATTCAAAATCAACAATGTTGAAGCACTTTTTCTGACGACAATTCACAGACGGTGGCTCTCCTGTCATTTTTCATAGTTTTCAATGAAAAATTTCAGAGAAATGGATATAGATCTGAGCTCCTCTTGAAAAATCACCCAAGTTCAAAAAAAAAATCGGTCGAATCGGAGTCTGGATGTGGGAGCTATCGTTGATTTAAAATCAAATTTTTTTCCAGAAATTTTATGATGGCGAGACAGTTCCAGCGTGAATCTGAGAGTCTAGAGTCTCCAGATAGTGGTTTCAAACACATGAGAAGATGAAAAATGATCATTCCATTTCCAAAAACAGGTTATAATAAATATTCTGAGTTATATTGATCGAGTTATGCTCATTTTAAATCTGGAGCAGCATTCGGAGCGGGTTCCCTTTGGAGACGTGCCCTCCCACCCCGCTTTAGTAGGCACCTGCTTCACATTCATCAGTTTCAGCATAGCAGTGTTTGGCTTGGGTTATTTGGAGATGTGCCCTCCCACCCCAAGATATGTAAGCACCTGCTATTTCATCAACAATCAGCATCACGGTTATGGGTCAACTGCACAAAATCATTTTCATTGAAGTCCATTTGCTAGGCCGCACATTATTAATAACATAGTTGGTCACAAGCATTACAGGGTATCTCTATCCTTGGATCTTCGTTTTTCATGGTTTTGGTTCATCCACAAACCCACACTTCATCGAAGTCCATTTGCTAGGCCGCACACTGTAAATATCACAGTTGGTCACAAGCATTACAGGGTATCTCTATCCTCGGATCTTCATTCATCACGGTTATGGGTTAACTACACAAAACCATTCTCTTTAGTGGCTCTTCATATTCAACAAAGGATTCTCAGGAGGGAACTTCATGCAATGGGGACCATTTCTTCTTAAGGAGGGAGGAATGATCTGAATGGAAAATGGCATCAACACATGGTATTCATCTACCCATGTTATCCATCCACCCATGGAATTTACCCATTGTATTGTAAATGGCATTGACCCATGGTATTCATCCACCCATGATATTTATTCGCCCATGGTATTGTAAGTGACTCATGGTATGTATCCACCCATGGTATTCATCCACACATGGGATTTACCCATGGTATTGTAAGTGGTATCTACCCATGGTATCCACCTATGGTATTCTATCTCAAAAAAAGGCTGTAAATAACAAGCCTCACTTTGTAAAAGGACAGATTGTCCGCCACAATGTAGCTTCTACAGTTATTCTTTGTTTTAATAAAAACAAGGTCCTTTGTGGTTTTATTTGTTGTGTGTCCTCTCTTTTTTTTCTAGCATTCTAATTTTGCAGATCTTGTTAGATCCGTTTAAATTCTCTTAGATCTTGGGGGCCTCCCCCCAAGATTTGGATCAGTGGTATCAGAGGGATCTAATACCACTGATAACATGGCTCTAATACCACTAATCCGGATCTTGAGGGGAGGCCCCCAAGATCTAATAAAATTGAAAGGGATCTGACAAGATCTGCAAAATTAGAATGCAAGAAAAAAAAAAAGAGAGGACACACAAAAAATAAAACCACAAAGGACCTTGCTTTATTAAAATAGAGAATAACTGTAGAAGCTACATTGTGGAAAACAATATATCCTTTTACAAACTAAGGCTTGTTATTTATAGCCATTTTTGAGTTACAATACCATGTGTAGATACCATAGGCCAATACCATGGGTAGATACCACTTACAATACCATGGGTAGATCCCATGTGTGGATGAATACCATGGGTGGATACATACCATGGGTCACTTACAATACCATGGGTGGATGAATACCATGGGCCGATGTCATTTACAATAGCATGGGTAAATTCCATGGGTGGATGGATAACATGGGTAGATGAATACCATGGGTTGATGCCATTTTCTATTCGGATCACACGGACTCTCATATTCATGTTATAACAGTAGGAGAACATTCCCCTGTGCACCCTGAAATTTGAAATTCCAACAAGTACAACAGTTGAAAACCACCCTTGTGAAAGCTATTACACCTGTTTTAAAAAAAACAACATAAAAAAATAAAATAAAAATAAAACAAAAATAAAAAATATGGCTGTGAAAACCTCTTTTTGGGGCACAGTCAGACAATTTGTAATAGCTGAAAACCACTCCTGTGGTGGCCGTTACACCCATTTTTTTCCCTTCCTAAAACATCATCCCTCCTTCCTGATACATTTTACAAGATGATATAATTCATTTTATTTTCTTTCTGTACCGATTTCTCCTAATCATTCTGTATTTTGAAAATTAATCTGAAGGCTGTCTTGGTTGTTACACATGTAACAGGCGATAACCATGAACATTGTTTCTCATGTTTCATCGCATGACAACAGCAATTGTTCCAGCCAAGCACAACTACCACGATCACTGCAAATAGTACACCGCCAACTCAAAATCCTCCTCCATGTCGCTTCAAGTACGTCATTCAAAAGGTAACTTCATCATTTATGATTTGGTGATTAATGGAAAAAGTAATGATATTCCCATGATGGCTGTGGGCAGTCGTCACCATTAAAATAGGGGGCAGATATGTCTTGTAGTCATTGAAAAAATCCATAGTCATAAATCGTTATCAACTCCGCAAGCACCCAATTAACAGCACAATTTCCAATGATGACTAAATCTGCCCGGAAAGGGAGTGTGTACTTAGAACCCATTACTTTCCATAACAGGACATTTATGAAGAGTTGTGTGAGGTACGATTCGGTAATCCATAAATCTTGTCACCTCCCATCTCCCTCCTCGACTAAAACCTTGTATCCTCATTCAAAAATCCTCATCTGGGATAAGAAGAGTAAGACGTTAAGAGGAAGTAAGCAGTAAGGAGCGAATCCATAAAAAACAACAAGATGGGTGGAGTAGCAATTTGACACGAGTCAGATTCCATAGATGCCCTGTAGAACTATCCAGAAGCCTACCAGGTATTCTGAGATGCCGGATGGATTGAGTATTTCTAGAAGTTGGAAGGCTCAGATGAGGCGATTGCAATCGTTTTCACTCAGAATTTAAATAACAATTAGACCTGAGTCAGGGGTCTGCAAATTGAGGTGACTGAAGAATTAATCACCTGGTAACTACATTTCCAGTAAAGGGGTGGAGGTGGTTTAACTAAAAAATCAATGACACCTCTTTGAAAGAAGACTTCCTAGAAGGTGAAGAAAAGTTGGAGAAGAAAGGGAGAGGAATTCACAGGTTATCACTCCCTCAGCCATGGGAAAATGTCACCTTGGGTTTAATCAAATACATCACTTGTGAGGGAAGATCCACAATTGTGTTTAATTATCACTTCCCTGTACTCAATCACCTTTGGAACTAGTAAAATATTAACTTGCCATTTTACTTATTGGGGAACATTAAGCATATGGTGGTGGCGGTAAAGACAACATCACATCCGGAAGCATGTGTGACCAATCAAAGACTCATCAAATTTATCATAATGGATACCCTAAGCTAGCATGGAAGGACCTAGGAATAATTCAAGAGAAAGACGCCAAGGAGAAGCTGGGGGAAATAGGCCGTGACTTCGGAAGGAAGTCAGGCAGAAGCTGAAACCCAGACTCAGCCTGCCAAGGTCAGAATTGGGAAAGAACCCACTAATGAATCAATAATGGATAGATGACCAATATGGAGGTTGAAAGTTAACTTGCACATAGAATCTTCACTCACAACCAGAAAGCAGACAAAAGCAAAAGTATCCAAAGAAGAAAGAGAACCCTCCTCATCAGGTAAGGACGAAACTCATGTCCTGCTTTTGGAACTTGAAAATCTAAGAAAGGAAAATGAAGAATGGAAACAAAGATTATCTGAGGGGAAGTAAATATTGGTACCTGTATGCACGATATGTTTTTAAGAACTAATAGCAGTAGGGTATAAGTTTTGTGGGGAAAACACCAGCCCAATTGAAATAGAAACAGAACTTCAGGAGGTTGTTACACAAGAACCCACTATGGATACTGCTGTTACACAAGAACCAGCAGTTAAAGCATAGCCTCATGTAGTAATGGACCTAGAGGCTGATACACAAGAACCTGTGGAGGCCATTGTTATTACAAAAGAAACATCAATGGACACAGAGGCTACTCTAGGTGGAAACGAAGGGCCTTATACACAAGAACCAACTCATGAGGCTATTGTTACACAAGAACCAGCAACAGAGGTGGAGCTAACCCATTCAACAGAGGCTGTTACACCCATTATTTATGTTGATATGGAATGCAAAAGAACGTCGGGTCCCATCTCGGGATGGAGTTCTAAGAAAATCTTGTTAATTTCCAAATTGTAGAAGGGGAAACAGGAAGCAATCTCCCTTCGGGAGGGGACGATTTTACTAAAAGAACATCGGAGGGAGATAGATTCCCTACATGAAAATTGGATTAAAGAAGAGTTGAAGAAAGGATGGGATAATTATAAGAGAAAGGAAGCCATGAAGAAGCAGGAGGAACAACTGTTGTTGTTACAACAGTAGGTTTGGGATCTTACCATGGATAAGAAAAAACTTCATGACCTTGCCCTCAATCTGGTGGGGTGCAGGAGGCCTTCCCCATCCTACCCCATTTTTCTATGGGAATGCTACTTCCTGTTCCAGATGAAAGCTATTATGGAGGACAAACCCTATCTATGTTCTTCCACTCGCACATTCTTAGATGTCTTTCACGCTTGTGATTTTGACAAGCAAATCTTGTTGTGTGAGTTATTCTTACACAATATCATTTGTGAGCATGTGAGTATGCAAATGGTGGTGACGATATTATCCTATATGGGGGATTTACAGTTGCGAGCTTTTGTGTCCTTCATGAAGAATCAGATTGAGTGGCTTTTTTCCACCAGATTTATGGATACTAAGGAAGAGAATATGGAATTATGGATCCGGAAGAACCAGGACGAGCCGCTGAGTTAAGGTGGGAATTTAGAATAATTTTGAGCACTCCTGGGATAAGGGAACCTGTTGTCACTTACAGAAGGAGGATTGTGAACTTCTATCTCAATCGGTTCTCAGTGATGAAGAGTCTAGCCTTGATTGGGTGGTTGAAACACATAGAAGCCAGCAGTGTTGAGTTGCTCAAGGGGGACCCATTTTCATTCCAAAATTTGGTGGTGGATGTTACACATGTACCAACATATTCATAGATAGTACAAACCCTTGGTGCTTCTTGGCTCGGGTTAAGGTTCAAGTTCCCTTTGATTTGGTTGCCAATTGAGGAATATCAGAGTAATTATGAATTGAAAAAGTATGAATCAAAGTTCTGGATATGAAAATTGATGGCTAATCAAGGGTACAGGTCTACAAATGAAGATATAGCTAGCGCTTATGATCTCACTGAGCTGCACCGGAGATACTCCCATGAGAGATGAGATTTTGCATGACATGCAAGTTCTTTAGTTGGGGGGAGATGTTGGCTTCTAGTTTTGCACTTATTTCCTACATTTTTTTCCCCTATTTTACCTCATGACTATAACAATTGGGACTGTCTTTTCCTCTTTTTCCTACCATTCTATCTTAACTTGTGTTGTTTCACCTTATTTTCAGTACCTTGCCACTTCATCAATTATTAAGATGTATCGTGTCTTTTTTTATGACTAACTCAGGATGAATGTTTGGAGAAGATATATTTTATTTTGCTATCTTTCCACATGCTATTTGTAGCACAAAATATCTAGAGCAAAAGGCATACAAGAGCAGTTAAAGGTGTGTTGTTACAGTGAGTTGTTACACCACGGCAATGTTACACCATGCTGTTACAGACCCGCTGACGAACTGCTATTACAACTGTACCCCTGACTGGATCTCATCAACTTCTGATGCTGACCTGTCATCTAGCTGTTACGCTATAGTCGTGATTTATCATGATAGTTGTAGAAGCTATTAAGTATTTTATTTTTGGATAACAGCCTCTAGGTGGTTTTGATTGTAATCTATAATCTTCCAGTGAGACTTTTACTAAGAAGTGGTTGTAACCATATGTATTCTATTTTGATCAGCATGAGAATCATAAGATTCTCATGATTGATACATACCTCGCTTTTCTAAGATGTAACCACTATATAGTTTTCGACCCTTAAGGTCGAAAGGTTAGTGGAGATGATCTGAAAGGACTGTATTAGTTTTTGTGCTAAGTGTCCTTTTAGTTAATAAACATGTACATATTTGTCTCCATTTGTTTGCTTAAGGACTGAGGAATTTAACCATGAAAAATAGATGAAATTGTGAATTTTAAGCATGTAAATAAGCCTAAATAACACTGAACAACAACATATAACACAAAAATAAAACCACACATAAGATTTACACAACAAACATGATGAATCAGTTCACCCTTCCTGGGCTATATCTGTTGGTCCAACTCCCAATGGCATGTCCATCTTACATTATGCTCAAAATTTTGCAAATACATGTGTTTACAAGCCTCCAATGGCCATTTTATCTGCAGCAATGGCTCCAGAATGCTAAAATTAGTCTAGGTAGACTCTTGTTTCATCCAAATTGGTCAAAAATTGACCTGGCTAGGCTTTCTCCAAATGTCCCCTACAAAACCTCCACTAAATTTGGAGGACTGGAGTTAACTGCAGTTAAAATAGTAAAATTCTCCGAATTTAGAGGCGCACTAACAATCCCGCTGAAAAAAATCCGTAGCATTAGATTTTTGTGGTTAGGGGAGGGGGTGGCCACATGTCGACCCCCAAAACCCCGCGGTTTAAAACCTCTACATTAACTATTGGCGTGGAACTGTGTGTAGTGGCGGAGTTCCACTACCAGTTGGCACTTCCGTCGGAAACTGCGTGCATGTGATATGCATAAACGTTAGCCACCGGATTTAACGGGTTCTGGAACCATTGGTTGTAACATTATCTCTTGCAGTTAGTTGTATATCATGTGAAAAATACAAACGGGGCCACCAACGGTCCCTGCCCCTCCCCCCCTCCCCATTTGACTTTTGAATAAAACATAAATATACATGAAGCGCTAATGGGGTAAGAACCATAGCATAGAGGAGTTGGTGGAAGAAGTTATGGGCGCGCCAGAGGTCACGGGGTCGAACCCCCTAAACCTATACCAAAATTTTAAACCACCATACTGGGGACACGTGGTGGCCTCAGGGTTGGCCACGTGTCACCCAACCATTGGACCAAAAATCCTTCGTACAACCAAATCAAACGATCGAGAATGCGCCACATGGCGAGATCTCCTAGGTTTAAAGAAAATGGATTATTTTCAGAATATCCCCCTTTTTGCTGACTGTATACCTGCATGGTAACTCGGCATCCCAATAAAACCTGTCACAATTTTAGCTGTTTGCGAAATCAATTAGAACGTGATATCTCCCTTAAATACGACATCGATTTTTTGAATCGTTCACAACACCATAATTAGAACGACGAGATCTACCTAGTCACTCAGGTTCGGTACAATTTCAAGCACTTTTAATTTTAATTAGGGGAATTTTGAGGTATAAAATGGGCCTCCTAAGGAAATTACAAAATAATAGTGGAAATAATAAAATAAGTTCTGATTACATCATCAAATTTTAGAGGGAAAAAAGGAAAAACTATTTTTTCAACTCGTATTTTCGACTTATCTCCCTATGGGTTTACTCACATTTCGAGTGGAAAAACATGTTGGATGAAGAATTTGATTTCCCATCAAAGGAGTACCCATGTTGCATACTTTTGATGGACATTGTACATGAAAAATGAGAAATACATGAAAAACGTGATTCTTAACACGTTTTTTCATGTATTTCTCATTTTTCGTGTAGCAGGGTCCATCGAAAGTATGCAACATGGATACTCCTTGGATGTGAAATCGAAATCTACATCCAAAGAGTGTTTTCACTCGAAATTTGAGTAAAAACTTAGAGAGATTAGTTGAAAATACGATTTGAAAAAGTAGTTTTATTATTTTATTATTTTTTAATATTTTTACCTTTTTGCTCCAAAAATGGTGAATCATCCCTCATGGTTGACATCATCATCTTGAATCCTATTGGTTCTTATAAAGTTTATTTTTGTTGTACATTTTTCTTAGGAGGCCCATCTTAGACCTCAAAATTCCCCTATTGGAGCAAAATTCATGAACTCCTGATCAGGAGAACAACATTACTTTGCCTCTGTAATTTTGATCATATTAATACAAGTTATCATGTTGTTATTGTTACATGCCTCATCTGATTTAGTTTCCGTTCAGTTCTTTCTCCACCTGCCCCCTGCTAGGGAGGAATGGCCCTCCTCTTTAGCAAGGATTGCAATGGCTAAGGTAGCTATGTATACATATTTCTATTTACTTTATGTATCAGTGGAAGTTTTGTTGCTATTGTTTTAGTTGTGAATAGATCTTCCTCAATTCCAGTACTTTATATTCTGTTATACATGTTATATTAGAGATAACAGCTGGATAATCGTTGTGTTGCACGCTAGGACAGATTAATTGAGGTGTGATCACAGTCTCGTAGATCATTTTATTTCTGCATGAGTGATTTCTTTCCCTCATTTACTTCAGCAATGATTTCCTTTATTTGGATTTTCTTTTGCTTTGATGTATCGACACAGACAGTGTGGTTGTCATTGAAATAAAATACATCCCTGGATTGATAATTTATGTGTACTATTTTAGTCATTTAACCATGATTAATATAGCCCAACACTAGGTCTTCTTAGATGTGTCAAAAAATCATAAAATTTTAAAATTCCATTCTAGAAAATATATGTCTAGTACATGCAACATTTTTCATCAATGCACATAGAAAATATACTTTTAGTTGATAGTAAACTAGAAATTACAAAACACGTACCAAACATTTTTCATTCAAGAATGAATAATATAATTTACTTCTAATAGACATGCACGTCTAAAACAAAATCATGCAACTTCAAATTTGCATTATATCAACTATGCTAGATACACAGATATGTACATTTTGCAATAATGATATATGAAAAATTGTACTATAGAATGTATGAAATCATTTAGACGAGATAATATAGACATGTGTATGTGTACACGTGTATAAATTACTTGTGTGCATGTACCAAAAAAATATACATGTGAAAACACTTGTACAGATAACATAAAAAGATAGTTCAATTTTTTGTTGAGTTCTGGAAGTTCTAAAACATGAATCCACAGAGAAGAAATTGTTAGGTAGTTCAATCAAAAAAATTCCAATGGAATTCCATCTTCAATGATCTGTTCATGATCAACTTTTGACATTTTGCATTAGTTAATTTTTGTTTTTTTCTTTGATTGAATTTCTATCAACTTTATGCGTGTTGCACACACCAAGTGACTATATTGACAACTTATGACATCATGTTCATAGTTTTGAAAGTAAACAAAATCCCTAGTTTGATTATATTGTCTGAAAAAATAACCTTCTAGTATAATAGACCCTCTGTCATATGTAAACCCATGATCATTATAGTTTTCTAATAATTTCATTTTTCGTTTAGTGCAATGCATCAAATAATACTTCACATTTTCATTGTTCATAGTAGGTGCAATTACAACAAAAACATCTCCTGCACAATAAAACAAACTTATGTATTTACATTTAGATCATAATTAACATGAAAAATTAACTTTAAAATTAAAATACCTGTACTTGATTTTATTATCTATTTATAGATCTCTATCATTTGAAAGTAATTGAAATTTTACCTTCTCTAACAAGATCAGAAACGCGATCACCATTAGATGATATTGTAGTCTTCCCTGATTGCATTTCTTCAAACCTTGCAACAGACATTTTCCCCTTTTTATTTAGCTCTATATGTTTCCAATGTTTTACATACATTTTTTTTCACAAACATCATTGGATTTTGTGTTGTCTATGAAAACAAGAGAAAAACAAGAATATTTTTTTTTATCCAATGCAAACACATTTGTGGACAACTTTGTTTTAATTGAATGCAATTTTCAAGGCCCTTTTATTGTTTCAACGTGTAATATTCCAAATTGGAAATAGAAGCAATATAAGACATAATAATGTAAAACATAGAAAATATGAATATGACATAAGAGAGTTCAATATGTAGCCATGATTTTATTAAGATATCAGCAAAAATATACGAAAATATCATGAGGGACAATCCACTTAAGCAATAAGAACAAGCCTCCAATGATCAAAACAATCAACACATGAGTTACTGCAACTGTATAGAATGCCAGAGAGCAGTGACAACATTGTATATATTGGTTTATCTACTTCTGAATACATATATAAATGAAATGTGGTTGATAGAAACACAAGAAATGCCCAGCAAAGAAGACGTGGGCTCTAATACAAGATTTCTAGCCAACCCGGAAAATATTGCTAGAAATACCAAGAAATGTACAATGTGACAAATAACCCTAGGCTTGAGATGTCACTGCAAACTGAATCTGAATAGAATGAGGCTATGAAAAATATGAAATGATGATGTCCTCCTCCAATATTATTTCGAAATAGAAGGTTGATCTCTCTACTCAAAAATAGACCCTCCTGATGACCTCAATGAACCCTCCCAGCAATTGCCTCCAAAAATAATGCAGTTCAGAATTGTGACTATGTTGTGAGGGATGGTTGATGATTGGCCTGATGCCAAAGATGTTAAAATATGCCCAAGATCCCTCCTTGCTGATCCTCCAATGGATAGGCTACCTCTCCAATGAAAAACAAGCCCATAAATAGCTCTATGTGATCCTCCTTTGCTGCACCCTACAACACAACCCAGCTCTAAATAGAAACTATGTTTTAGCTGAAGGAGGTAGCTTAGCCAGAATGCCATAATGAGGAAATGAAGCTCAAATAACCTCTCCTTCGTTGAGGATGAGGTAGGGATTCCCGATTAGGAACACCCTTGTGCTAAACCGCACAACAACCCTGCTAAACAGCAAGAGGAAGAAAAAGTCTAAACAGACCAATATCAAATAATAATATCAAACATGAATAAAAATGGTTTCCATCCCCTCCATATATAGCATGAGAGCCTCCTCACATTGGGCCCCATCCATACTTGCCACCAAGCTCATGCAAGTTGTCCTCAACTAAAACTGCGTTGTCTCATCATAAAGACCACTCCTCCATGACAACGTTGTTGATTTGGTCAAAGTTGACTGAATCAACATGATCCAATCCCTATTCACACCCAAAGGTGCTTAATCCATCTTCTTATTCTTCCTCCTTTCACATTAGGAGTGTTATTATTTCTTCTGAAGGGGTTGTATAGGTCTCCCCACCCACTTATTCACCTACCTAGTGATAAAACCAACTATAATATTCCATTTATATGAAGGCTAAATTTTTGGAATATTACAGTCCTCCCCTCCAAAATGTTGCTTATCCTCAAGCAACTGTAAAGGTGAAGAAAAATTCATCCCCTCCTCTTCTTGTGGCCTCCCCATCAATAGTTCCCACCACAGCTCAACATAATCTGCAATAAATCTGCCCTCCAATGGTTCCTCCCAAGTATGCAAAACCAAATGGTGTACATCATGAGAAAGTGGAAGGTGTAAGTGGAAACCTTATTGTTTTCCAATGGCCTCCTCAAGGTAGGAGTGATCATAAACATAGGGAATCTCATCCCCAATGAGAGTCTCCCATACCCATGCTATCATCCAAATGAAACGAGCCATTCTAGGTAGCTCATCAAAGAAATCCTCAACCCCTGGTTTATGCAATGTGTTGCGGCTGCATTGAGAGATTAGATTTTCCCATCCAAGTTTTTTCTCTCTCCATTTATGGTAAGTATGGGTATTTTTCTGATCTTGGGCTAAAATTTCATGGCCTCCAAGAATGGCCGAAGTTACCCCACCAATCAAATCAGCCATGAAGTGCCTCCTCCAAGAACTCAAGTTCTCCAAATGGCTCCTCCCATATGAAGAAAAGAGATGTAGTATGGCAATCATGGTTTGCCCATTGTTTCTCCTAAAACATACAACATGTAAAGTAGGGAGAATCGTACTCCCAGTGGGAACCTCAAACTCTTGTCCCACTCTCCAAACAAATCTCCCCATGAACATAAGAATATCAGTAATATATGGAAGCAAAAACCAATGAAAACAAGTTGCCATTTGACAACCAAAAAGTAGATTATAGTTTCACACATGGAATCAGCGCAGTGCATCCCTTGCCTGCCTCAAAAAATATAATAACAAGTGCCCTTACATCCACTTTTTTGCTGCCACAATCATCCCATAAGATGGAATCATGAAGGAAAATTTTGGTGTCAATGGTGCACACCAAGAATCATGTGGCTTACCCCACAAATCACCAATAGAATAACCAACCTCAATGATGCAATTGGCCTTAATTACATCATAATATAATATGAAAGAGGGGATAATCCTCCTTGGAACAACATGCTACTCATAAGGTAAAGAAGTACAAATCATAATGCAAAATTATACCTTCTCCACCATGTACTTTGGTCCTTGAGCTGAAATGGCTCAACTGGAAATTCTCCCTCACCCCCAATGAGTAGGGAAGTGGTTGTGACATCCTCTCCATAACCATCTGGGCTATGCATATCTCCATATGCTGATATATATCCTACTGGATTCCCTCCCAAGTGAACTCCTCCATCAAAGAATGAAATGCATCCAAGTGCATGAAAAGGAAGTCCACATGTGCTGCATGTAGTAGCTTCCTCTTGAGCTCAGAAAATCTAGTCAAGAAAACTCTTCCATAATAATAGATGACCTCTCCAACCACCATGTATCTATCATCTCCCTCCGAGGCATCAAGGATCATGCAAGCACCAAGATCCTTGGAGTACTCTACCAAGAGTTGAGACCTCCAATATGGATCAATCTTCCTAAGAGACAGCACTGAAGATCTGAAATGTGGAACTCCCCACATGTTGTTGTCTTCTCCTTTGACATCCCTCATGCCAAATTCATCCTCCAAAATACTGCCATGCCCATCATCCAGCTGCTCATGCTCAAATAGGAGTGGTGATCTTTGGAAGATGGCCTCCCATGATAAGCTCCCATCCAAAAATAATATCCCGATCTTGGCTAATGTAAGCATGAGTGGCTTCCATCTACTCCAATGTATGGAGGATTCCTTCCTTAAAGGAAGTACCCTCTATTTCTCCAAATCCATGGAGCAGCTCCCTTGCACCATGAAGGTGCCATCCTCCATCACTGCAGCAACTTCTGTCAGTGCAGTATATGTAGTGAGAGTGGGTAATGCTAAAAATGGGAGGATGTCTTCCTCCTCCTTGAGTCTATCCCAAACTCTCTACGCTATACTAGACTCCTCCAAGATCTTCACCACTCTAGAATCTAAAAGTGGTGAACCAAGTGGCAAAATTTCTCCCACCAACTCTAGATCTGGTGGCCTCCTAGGTGGAATGCCCCCATGTAGTGAGACATCAAAATCTGAAGTGGACTGTACATATGAGTGGACTGATCTATCCCTCTCTTGACTGTGAAATACAGTCTCCTTCTTTTGTATAGAAACCTCCTAAAATAGATAAGGGTGGATCATCCCTTGATGTTGATCCTTCCTTTCTTCCCCTTCCATCTCACAATCCACAAAAATTGATACATGCTGCTCTAGAATTGTGTTTTGGTTCCCACATGTTGAATCATTTGGAACTCCTTGCAAAGACATAAGGGCTCCTCTAATGGAAGAAATGGATCCCTTCCCATATCCATTTGGTGATGGATCTCCTCCTAATGGTACAACGTTGTTAGCTTTTTTTTCTCATCTTCTTCATCAGTATTTGAGAATGCCTCATCATCAATGAGAGACCCTTGATCTTGGTCTTCTCTTGAAGGAGGAAACTCTATGTCTTCATCTATAGAAGAGGGCTCTTCAAGAAGTGGGGATCTTGCACTTGGCAAGGAATCATGCATGTTTCTATCCCCTTCAATATAAATATGGAGTGGAGTTGGAAAAATAGATCTCTCCAACTCATACAAAGGTTTTGAGTTTTTTGGTTCAACAAGAGATGTTTTACAATGTTTAATATCAAATCTTTTCACTAATTTCTTAGTGAACCCTACATAAATGTTTACATTTTCATGATAAAATTCAGCAGAACTACAAAACCACAAATCATGGGCCATACCTTTAAGGTGCAGTGATGCTACTCTAATGGCCTCCTTTTCTAAAACTTGGTGTAGCTGGAAATAGGAATCTAGCTCCTTCACCCAAGCTTTGGCTGTGCACTTCATTGATCCATCAAAGTTAGATAGAAATATTATACCTCTCTTACTTCTATTATGATTGCTAGATCTTCTGTCTTCCATGAGTTAGAAAAATCCTTGGAAGTCCAAGTGCTCTTTGAATCTCCATGATTGAGACTCATACTCCTGAAGATAGTCACTCAAGGTCTCCTCCCTTGGTACATCTTTCTCCTCCATCCTTCTTGCAATAAATGTGGGCAATAAACTACTCTGAGGATCTACATATGTGGCTAAATCTCCACACCCATCTCGTGAATATCTAGGGCTTACTTCACTTTCAAACCCTCTAGGAATTTTCTACACTTCTCCCCTTTCATCTCCTAGAGATTTTCCTTGATATTTTTCATAGTTTGGAAAAGAAGCTGGGAGATCCTCTCTCCCTTTATTTCTCCAAATAATGGAGTATTGCCTTTGTTTCTTCTATGCAACTCCTCTTGTCTGTGAGAAGAAGCTTCTCCTTCTAATGACATAATGTCTTGAATGCACAGGCTGAGCCAAGATTATGCTCGGATACCACTGTAATATTCCAAATTGGAAATAGTAGCAATATAAGACATAATAATGTAAAACACAAAATATATGAATATGACATAAAAGAGGTCAATATGCAGCCATCTTTTTATTAAGATATCAGCAGAAATATACAAAAATATCATGAGGGACAAGCCACTCAAGCAATAGGAACAAGCCTCCAATGATCAAAACAATCAACACATGAGTTGCTGCAACTGTATAAAATGTCAGAGAGTAGTGAAAAAAATTTATGTATCAGTGTAGTTGCTATTGAATACATATATAAATGAAATTTGGCTGATAGAAACACAAGAATTTCCCAACAAAGAAGATGTGGGCTCTAATACAATATTTCTAGCCAACTCGGAAAAGGTTGCTAGAAATACCAAGAAATGTACAATGTGAAAAATAACCCTGGGCTTGAGATGTCACTGCAAAATGAATCTAAATAGAATGAGGCTATTAAAGATCTGAAATGATGATATCTTCCTCCAATAGTATTTCGAAATAGAAGGTTGATCCCTCTACTCAAAAATAGACCCTCTTGATGACCTCAATGAACCCTCCCAGCAATTGCCTCCAAAAATAACACAGTTCAGAATTGTGACTGTGCTATGAGGGATGGTGGATGATTGGTCTGATGCCAAAGATGTGAAAATATGCACAGGATCCCTCCTTTCTGACCCTCCAATGGATAGGCTACCTCTCCACTGAAAAACAAGCCCAGAAATAGCTCTATGTGATCCTCCTTTGTTGCGCCCTACAACACAACCTAGCTATAAACAGAAAATGCATTGTAGCTAAAGGAGGTAGCTTGGCCAGAATGTCAGAATGAGGAAATGCAGCTCAAAGAACCTCTCCTTCCCTGAGGATGAGGTAGGGATTCCCGATTAGAAACACCCTTGTGCTAAACAGCACAACAACCCTGCTAAACAGCAAGAGGAAGCAAAAGTCTAAATAGACCAACATCAAATAATAATCTCAAAAATAAATAAAAATGGTTGCCATCCCCTCCATATATAGCATCAGAGCCTGCTCACATTGGGTCCCATCCATACTTGCCACCAAGCTCATGCAAGTTGTCCTCCACTAAAACTACGCTGTCTCATCATAAAGACCACTCCTCCATGACAACGTTGTTGATTTGGTCAAAGTTGACTGAATCAACATGATCTAATCCCTGTTCACACCCAAAGGTGCTTAATTCATCTACTTATTCTTCCAACTTTCACATTAGGAGTGTTATTATTCCTTCTGAAGGGGTTTTATGGGTCTCCCCACCCACTTATTCACCTACCTAGTGATGAAACCAACTATAATATTCCATCTAGATGAAGGCTAAATTTTTGGAATATTACTCAACATAATTTCCAATCCGTCAATATACATCTTCGATGCCAATATGCCAAAAAAATCGATATAGAAAATTCAAAGAAGAATAATATGATATCAAAATACCATCAAAGATAATCATTGTCATAAATGTACACTGTTTAAAATTAGAAATCCAATAAAAATTAAATTGAATGTACCTTCGCACTTCCCTTGATCGGTTAGACTCATGGCTTAGTGCATCGATGCACCATTGAACAACTTCTCTAGTTGAGACAAGTCGGTTTGTAGAGGGTTCCATTTGATATCTTCAAAGTGCTCGTTTTATGCATGCCCCTACACCATCATGTTCTCCTTTTCCATGACCATTCTCAAAGAAATTCCAACAATGTTTAATGCAAGTTTTCATATGAAGACGACACGACCAAAAGAATGATCGTGAAGATTTTAATTGACTTGTGCATCTATTTGACCATATCCAATATTCATTGAATTTTATTCCACGACTTTTCGAGGAGCCATAAATCTTTCCAAAACAATGTTGTACAAAATATGTATCATGTGTACGATCATCGTTGATATAAAAGTGATATTATTTAATAAAATGCTAATTTTCACTGGTGCTTTCTATATGATCAACATTATTTTCAGCATGTCTATATACAATATGGACGAGCATGGAGACTTGGTCAGAGTGATAGTATTCACTCTGAATTTTTTTATGTGGAAAATGTATAGTTTTCTACAAAATCAATTACTGAAAAAATGGTCCCTGGTGGAAAAAATTCACGGGATTTTTTGAATTGAAAGTACTGCCATCAAGCTCTATGGGAATGCTTGGTGTATTTACAAATTTTTGCCTTAAAATTTATCAAAAAATATATCATAAAACTTTCTTCTTCTTGTAAATCAATTCTTTTAGCACCTGAACCTTGAATCGATGTATGGATATATTCATATCTCTTTCATTTCACTTTCATTTTGGACAATGATTGATCATTTATATCAGTACGATGTTTGTTTTGAAATTTATTCAATTTTCCACGATGATCACATTTTTTACCACCAACGCATTTCTTTTGGTAAAATAGTTCATGGCTTTCTCTTCCACATAGAATTTGAGATATGAAATCATGGATAGTGGAAGGAGGAGGAAAATATTTCCAAAAAAATTTACCAAAATTAAGGAATGTGTTGTAATATAACTGAAATTCCACATGATAACGACACCAAAAAGTGTCATGTATGGTGATAGGTTTTACATACCATGGTTTTTGTTGCACAAAAGAACTGATTGAGACATCAATTTCATGATTCTCTTCTTTGAACTTGTTGAGAAACTTTATCTGAGTGGTGTCCAAGAAATGTTTTGGATGTTCTTCGTACTAATTTCGTGCTATTCTTCTTCACATCACATCCCTTTCTTTTGGTGAAACACATGAATTTTTCATCCAATATTCATATATTATTTTTTTAACATTTTTTCCAAGTCTATCTTTGTATGGTTTCCTACAAATAGATGTCCAACATGTGAGTTCATCATTTACATGTATTTGCAACAGAAATTTCCGATGTTTGTGCAAAGTTTTTCGTGAGGTTCCTAATGCTCGTGCCATAGATTTTACCAAGTGATTATCTTTAGTAGTTGATGAAACCACTGCCATATGTATTTCTCTATGTGCATCTGAAACATTTTTCTATCTAGATCTTCTAATTGAATTTATAGCACTATTTATATTTTGTATCACATTTTCCTTTATTTTTTTTATCTTTTGTTCATTTTCGAATACCTAATAAAGTCATAGCTTCTTTTAATTTCCTTAATGTTAAGAGACCTTTCAAAAATTGGGCTTGAGCTGCCACATTTTCCTTTATGAAGAACGAATAAAAAATGCGATTAACATGATATCATATAACATGATCAACTTTTTTATCTCCATATGTGTGTGTCAACATTTTCTAACATCTCATCATCGATAATGATTTCATCTATACATATTCAAATTAATAGTACATAATAAGTTTGCATATTCAATAAATAAATTAATTAATAAATATGTATAATTTCAATAATACGTTCATGTGTTCAACATATATATATACATACCTGGTGATTCAATTTCTTCACGTGAATTTCTTTCAACGTTTTCACCATCTTCAATCATTAGTTCAATATCTCTTTCACTTCCTCTTTCAAATTTTTGTATCTCATCATCAATATAATTCTGAGGAATATTTCTCTCTGTTTACATTGCAAAATATTTTTCAAATTAGTTCATCAAATAAAAATTAAGCTTCACACTTTACACTAGGAAAATTTTAAATATCAAACTTATAATATTTACATTTACATACCTACTTCAACTTCTAGTTGAGGTTGATTTTCCCTTTCAATATTTGAGCATTCTTCTCTCTTTTTTTGCGATATTATCTCCCATGTTCTCTACGTTCCTCGGAGTCTCTTTATCGATCATATTTTCTCTTGCAATTCCTTCGATTTCCCATGATAATTGAATATGAAGCTCAAAAAATTTCCTTCAAAAATTTAGACAAAAACTCAATTAAAAAAAGCATCACAAAAGATTTAATTTTAAAAAAAAAAAACTCATTTTAAAAATTTTGCACAAAAGACATACTTCAATCGAAAACACTTTAAAAAACCCAAGAAAAAAATGTCTTCTAAAAATGAAATGAAGCTCAAAATATTTCCTTCCAAGTCCTCCAAAAAAATTTCATTTAATAAGTTAGACAAAAAGTCATTTAAAAAAAATCATTATAAAATATTTACTTCAACCCAAAACAAATACTCTAAAAAAATGTCACTTCAGAAAATACCTCCAAGAAATGTCCGTTGAAAATTAAGCCCCCAAAAAATACCTCCAAAAAATGTCCATTGAAAATTAAGCCCAACTTCTTAAAAAACGTCACTTTAAAAAATGCCTCCAAAAAATGTCCTTTGAAAATTAAGTCCAAAAACCGCTAAAACAAATGTCTCTAAAAATAAAATACCTCCAAACAATGTGCTTTGAAATTTAAGCCCAAAAAGCCTCTAAAAAATTATCAGTTTAAAAAATACCTCCAAAAAATGTCCTTTGAATATTAAGCCTAAAAAGAGTCCTTTTGAAATTAAGCCTAAAAAAAGTCCAAAAAATGTCTTTTGAAAATTAAGCCCAAAAACCTCTAAAAACAAAATACCTCCAAAAAAATGTCCTTCGAAAATTAAGCCCGAAACCTCTTAAAACAAAATACCTTCAATAAAATTTCCTTTGAAAATTAAGCCCAAAAAGCATCCAAAAAATGTGTCACATACCTCCAAAAAATGTCCTTTGAATACTAAGCCAAAAAGAGTCCTTTGAAAATTAAGCCCAAAAAAAATCCTCTGCAAAATCATACCAAATGAAGAAATGTGCAAAATTATGCGAAAATAATGAATTTGTTTACACCTATTTATATTGCCGTGAAATGTTTTTTTGGAGGAGCTTCGTTGAATTTTCCAGCCGATGTAAAGTCAATAAAAAGTTCAGACAAACTTTTGTAAAAACATTGGCCAAACTTTTGTGTCGTTAGACTTGACGAGTTGTCGGGACAAAAAAAATTCGGCCGAACATTTTTAAAAATTTCGGTCAAACTAACACGTCTGAAATTACGTAGAGCCGAGCTCTGAACACATTTCTTCAACTTTGGACTAATTAAACTTCATGAAGCTTTATGAATTAACTATCGAAACCAAGACAAGCATTTGCAGAATTCAATCTACTTTCAAGACATAAATTTTATGGAATTTCATAAATATTTACTAATTTTAATTAATTTTGAAATAAAACAGGTGCAAAAAATTTCTAAAGGTCATTATGATTCAGTGAAATCAATATTATGTATCTTCAAAAATACACTGTAAAAAATTTGATAAAATTATGGTGCATTACATTGGTCAAACATCTGTAATGGATAGTTTTTAGATTTTTAGTTTATAACTTATATGTTGATAAATTTTGTATGCGAACCGAAACATAGTCAAAACATGTAGTTTTTTCACATTGAAATAGTTCAAAAAATTCTAGTAAATATGATATGCATTAGTTGGTTTCATAAATATAACGAAAATGAGGTAGACTCTGTCTAGATTGTTGTAACACATTTTGTTTCTCAAAAACAAAAAGTTTTCAAAGAATACACCAATGTATTTGAACATGAATTTTTATGAATCATTTGATTGCTAAAGAAAACACACTCAAAGAAACACTAAGTTGACATATCAATTGTGTATAAAAAAATTCCAAAAAATAAGTAATCGAAAGCTAATAAAATTTCTGACAACTTTTATTTTTATCGCAAAATGAAATTCTAAATAGCAAAATTGTTTTGGCGTGCAGAAACTTGAAGAACTAAAAAAAATGAAAAATGGAAAAAAGTGTAACCCAACTTCACATTTTCACCTTGCTATAAAGTTCCAATGGTAATGTTATATCATTCTAGGTGGCTCTATGAAATGCACCCCTTAAGGGTTATCCAATGCATTGCATATTTTTGTATATGTTTTTCATATTTGATAAGTACTGAGTTAGCTCATACACACTAATTTATATGACTTGCATGAATCCCATTGCTAATCATGGAAAATTTTAGGGGCTAATATTCGTAGGTGGGCTAATTTTCCATGGTTTTTCCAAAAAAAAGATTCGCCAATTTCCATTTTTTTATAAAAGTGATTTGCCCAAATTTTACAATATACAATTATTTTACCTTAAAAATCGCCAACGTTATATAGACAATATATAATATCATTATAAATTTAAATAATTTTACAAATACATCAATAAAGATTTTATATTTTTCACATTAGGGACTAGTGAGATTCGCCAATTTTTTAAACTTCAAAATAATTTTCCATCCTTAAAATTTTCCCTGTTGCTAATTCCAAGACCACCTGTGCCACTCTGTGCTAGGGAAATTAACTCGACAACTACATTTTTCCATGTTTTCCTCTGTCACACGAAGGGCATGTGACCACCGTGGCAGAACTTGGACGACTGAGATGATGAGATATCCTTCAAGAGTCACAATCCACCAGCATACCCATAAACCATATTTTGGTTCTTAAAGGTTCAATCAGTGCATTTTTCTCGCTATCGCCTTCTCCATCCACAAGAATCACCACAACGCTCTTTGCACAACTTCTACATATGGCCTTTTGTGAACACACAATGGTCATGAGTGCAAGCAGGATCTGTAATCCTTCACCATTTGTTCCTCCCGACACTTTTTAGGTATTTTTTTTCCTTCCCCTATTTGCATGGTTTCAATTTTTTCCGTTGATGTGGAATATCTATGGAGTAATACACTAAATTCTTTTTTCCTTGACTATTTATCCTCTTCAGTGATTCTAGTGGTAGGTTGGTGCGTTCATCCTCAAGGGTGACTCCTAAATTGAGGAACCATCTCTTTTACTAGTACTTCACCGTGGTCCCGAGGTAACGTTTAAATTGGTAGTTTTACTCTGGGGTTCCGTCCTTGTTTGTTTTTCTATAGATCGGTGCTATCATATATTTAGAACTGACTACATTTTTATTCCCTGCTTTCTTACCCAAGAAACGTCAGAATGTGAACCCATTAATGCAATGGCCTCAACTTCTGATGGTTATGGCAGGTGTATTTCCAGTCATGATACTCGCACAAAACTACCTTCGTTTATCCATTTCTGGTGAGGGTTTCATTTATTTCTAGTTGATTCGCTAGTATTACAACATAACTCAAATGGAGGTATCATCCTTTCAGACAAGCTAGCCATTTAATCCTTAGGTTTATCCCTTGAATTTTCCAGTTTTGTTTTCCTAAATTTTGTCTTAGTCTCTATTACTATGAATATACCCTCACATACCAAGGTTTTCATAGTTCCTTTCTTTTTTTATTGCTACTTTTCTGGCGCAGACAGTAGAAAAGACTAATTATGCTATCTCGGTGAATCTACGGTTTGGACAGTGCAAGAAAAACAACCCTGGGTGAGCAATAACATTTTTGGTCATTATCGATACAGCCAAGATGTAACTTATGTGAAGGGTTACTGGTATTACCTTAGGTATTATTCCTCCTTGAAGTAGAGGGAGGTTGTACTAGTTCTCTTGGTCTGTCACATTCATTCCCCTTGCAATTTCTATTGTTTTTCTTTGATGTTCACAATAGATTTTTTTTAATGGTTAAATCTTACCCGAAATGTATCCTTTACTAATTGGTCACAGGTTGGAGTACACAAGAGATTATTTAATGAAAGTTATGGAGATCACTCCTTCCCTGTCGCTACGACTTCTTTGTTTGTTCAATTCCATAAGGTAACATACTTACATTATTTATTCCTTGTCCTGCAAATATGAAGGTTCCCCTGGAAGTATCTTGTATCCTTATGAAGCTGTCAAAGTGGGTCCTCACTTACCTTTTCTCTTTATGCCATCCAGTTCTGTTCCCCAAATATCTGGAGTTCAGTTCAATGGTCCTTTACAAAAATCTCATTGTGCACTAGAGGTGTTGGGGTCATCCTAGGATATGTCGAGAGTCAATTTGGACGTTAATATGCTAAATTACATGAGTTGTACACTTCTTTTTCTTCTAGCTAAAGTTATCAGTTATGGCATGGCGACCTATCAATGTATTGTTTTTTTTTATACACCTCTATTTTCTCGATCCACTGACTACCAAATCTATAATTTCTTTTAATGATTGGATCACAATAACTCCTATGTATGAAGTTGTACTTTTCCATTATTCAACATAATGAATGAGAGATTGGTTAAAATCTATCCTATTTCATTTTCCTACAATTTATGTTATGAACGGATATGTACATTTTCTGAAAATTCTGATTCGCTATAATGACCCTTATCAGGCAACTTTGTTACTATTTTATGTAATATAAAATCAAAGTATATTCCCACAATCCATGTGTTTATCTTAAATTGCTTGTACCTGGTGTTTGTTAGTATTACTGTGTCATAAGAAGCTAGGCTAACTATTATTTTTCATGATTTACTAATACAATTTCATTTAGTAATTCTTGTATTTCTACCACAGGGGCTTCACCCAATGAACCTATAACATATCACGTGCATTTCTAACATATTAAAAATACCCTTACTTTGAGTACATATTGGAAAACAACTCTAAAAATTACATTATTTAACTGCCTACAAATATTTTTTTTTTTTTTTACAAGAACGGGTATGATTTTATATTAGTTAGTGGCTAAAGCCTTCATCGATTACAATTGTCGGGGCTAGCCCTTAGTCTTTCATCTTCGATCTGGTCGTAGGCCTCAAAGTTTGGAAATCCACAATTTTTCCATGAGGCTAGAGATTCTATCTTTGTTATTTTCCCTAGCTTATAAAGGCACACAAGCGATGTAAAATGATGCGAGAAAAAACATTACAGGCGTTATGGGATAGAGTCCCACTCCTCGGTTTCGTCTACCAGGAGGGAACCTTACGAAAGGGACACCGCCCTGTTGGCTTCCAAATCTGCATCTTTGTTGTTTACTCTTAATACATGGAGGAAGCTTGCAATTCGGAAAGATTTCAGCATGTTTCTTATTCTTAGGATCACTCTAGCCAATCTAAGATCTATCGGGTTGGAGTCCTCCATTAAAACTTTAATGATGGACTCGAGAATCTCCTATTACCCTTATATACGAAACACCGATTGCCTTTGCTCGCTTAAGCCCCCTGCAGAAGTGCCAAGGCTTCGGCTTGAATGTTTGGTGGAATGCCCAAGACCCCAAGCATATTTGGTCACCGTTATGCCCTCCTTATTTTTTTATAATTCCTCCTGCCCCCGCCCTACACGGGGTTGCCTTTCGCAGCCCATCAAAGAATAAACAGGATCGACTTCTCTCCCGAGCAAGTCCGACAGCCTCTTGCTCATTTCCTCCGAATTGCCACTCTTTCATGTTCTTGGGCTGCCTTGTTTCGCCGATGAATCGAAGGCCCAGCGAGGCACCCCAACCTAGATCATCTCGGATTTAAGTTGACTTCCGAGATCTCGTTCACCCAAAGTTTCTTTCCGAGAGGCTTTTGACTTTGTTGGTGACGAGTTTGTGGATTTAATTTTTCATCTCGAAAGACTCTTCCGTTACGCTCGAGCAGATTTGCAGACATATGAATTTTGGTAAGGAGAACCATGCTTTGTTTTAAATCTTTCATTTTTTTGGTAGAGTTCTGGATAACAAGTATGCCAATGAGCAAATAAGTCGAGCAATATACACGAGGGAGGGTAAACTCTGTCTTCCGGTAATTCATAAGTGTCGCAGATTCTTCTTGAGAAAGTGCATTCCATCATTATGTGTCTGTGCGATCTCTTCGTTTTCGAAGCAAAGATGGCATCTTGATGGTCGTGAAAACCTTTTTTTTAGCTTATCATCCATCGAGTATTCCTCTGCAGCGAAACTGACCAGCAGAAAATGTCAACCTTTGGCATTGATTTGTATTTCCACGAGTCTTCCATGCTGCGAGGGTCGGGGGTCGCATATGGGCGTTCTTGAAGACAGTGGTACCCCTGCGCGACTGTGAAATTACCCTGTAGATGATCCCCGGCCCCCTTACGTCTCGCTTACCCGAGCGTATAGGCGCTTTCCCATTTAAAAGTTCGATCAAAAAAATGCTTGGCATGCGCAAGGTGCGGGAGGCATTGGTGGAAGGCTCCATTGTTTCCAAACGTTATCGGCCCTACGTGAGATATATCCCATAGCGTGACCAACTCGTGCTTTGTCCAACCATTGTTTCAGCTCAGCAGAGATCCGTTCGTCGCTAGTGGAGGCTGCGACATAATGTCTGTCTTCCCATATATTAATACATTTTCCGTTGCCGGAATCCAAAACGCCCGTCCCACGATGAGAGAAATTGCTACGTGGCGGCGCTTGACCAAGTGTGAGCCTGTCGTGGGTTGATAATTGTCCAGGGGCTCTTTTCCCTGCTACACGTGAGGTATTTCCTCCATATAGCTTGTTGCGCCCTGACTGGATGAGGAGCTATGACTCTCCGAGAATAGTTTGTCGACATTGCAATATTTTGATAGCCAAAATCTTTAAAAATTAAGACCTCCTTCCATCGAGAGGCTTACACGGTTTCTCCCAAGCGACCAAAGGAATTTTTACTGTCATTGAGGTCTGCCTCCCTTCCAAAAAAACTTTCGAATGAAGCCTTCCATTTTTTTAAGGATGCCGGCGAGTGCTAGAAAGCACGGAAAATTGGAATATGGGAAGGCTATTAAGAACGAGTTGATTAAAACTAGCTTGCTCGCGAGGTTCAACCAAGAGAAGCGGGCACTGGAACTTTGCCTTGAATTTATCCAAAAGAGGGGCCCAATCTCTGCTATAAGCCAAATTACGAAAGATGGGAAGACCCGGTATATGAAGGAGGACCGGCTTATGGTAGCGGTGAATCCCAAAGTTCCGGAGATGGCGAGAAAGTGTAAGAGCGAAATATTCAGCGATGAGGCTTTACATTTCCCTTTGTTTAAAGCTGCTTCCCTGATGCTTCACTTTGAAATCATCTAAGACTTCCTTAAACCTTAAGGCGGATCTTGTCGAGCGGCTCCCAACAGGGAAGAGTGTCGTCTCGCAAAGAGAGTGTGATTTACATTTTTCACCCTCTCGGCTATATTAAGCCCCATGATCTCTTGTTACGCCAATTTCCGATCAAGGAAGAAACTTAAGGCGGAGACTTGAAGAACAAAGAGGAGCGGAGAGAGGGGGGCAGCCTTGCTCGAGCCCTCTTGAGGCTTTGAAGAAGCCAGCTGCTCTTCCATTCACCAAGGGGGCGATCAAGGGTCGGCAATACTTGCTTGGGATCCAATTTACAAACCCCAACCCGAAGCCCAACTTTTTTTCGAACTTCCCAAAGGAAACTTTGCTCGACACGATCAAAGGCATTTGCAGGTCTAGTTTAATCACCATACCCTTCTCTTTGCGGAGTTGACTCGAATGAATCGCCTCTTGTACCGGGATGTAATTGTCAACAATCTGTCTCCCGAACAAATCCACCTTGGTTCTCGTGCATGATCATCGGGAGGATGCCTTTTAGCCTTGTTTGCTATTACCTTTGTGATTAATTTGTATCCAATGTTGCAAAGAGAGATTGGGCGGAACCGGTTGAAATCTTTTGCACCCTTTTCCTTGGGGATAAGGGCGAGAAGAGCGCAGTTGGTGTCGCCCCCCAATTTTTGGCGCTTTTGTGATTTCGGGATCATCTTGCGGAGATCTTTCTCCACGATGCGCAACATGTTTGAATGAATCCGGTCTGTGTAGCCATCCGGGCCGGGCTTTGTCGGGGCTCCATACTCTGCGAGCGACTTTTATTTCTTGGGTGGAAATCTTCTCTTGAGTCTGCTTGTTAGTATGAGGGGAGATCCTTGTAGGTATGACTTCCGAGAATTTAGAATTTGGATCAGTCTCACCCTCTTCTTTATACAAGTTTTTGAAGTGATTGAAGGCTGATTTATTTATACTCTCAAAGTCTTTGTAGATCAAATTTCCATCTCGCGATTTCTGCTATGGAGTTAAAGCTTTTTCTTGCTTGAGCTTGTTTATGAAAGAAGGCGAGAATTTCTATCTCCCCAGCTTTAAGCCATAGGCTCCTAGATTTTTGCCTCCAATGCTCTTCCTCCGTAAGACAGGGCTTTGTGGAAGATTTGTTGAAAGCTCCACCTCCTTGTTTAAAACTACGTAGTGATTTTCGCCTCTTCACTATGGACTTGAAGGTCGTGTAAGGTTATCTTGGGCTCGCTTTCTTTCTTTTGCGGGGGTGGGAAGTCTTTTGGCCCATGTTTTGAGGGCGAGCCCTTCAATCTTCTTAGTTTTTCTTCCCATATGTAGAAGGGGGAGCCCTTCACTCGGCAATTTCAGTTTGTCCTGGGACCACCTTCAAGAACTCGGGCTCCTTAACCCAAAGAGCATTGAACTCTGAATGGGATGGGCCCGAGGTCCCTTGTGGCTCGACATCTCTAACAATATGGGCTTATGATCCGAGACACCTGCATGGGAGGATGTGCAATCCGGATTCTAAACCTAGCAAAAGAAAGGAACTACGCACTAAACATCTATCTAGTCTAGCGAGCAATATGACCGAGGGCCTATTCTTTTATTGGTCCAGGTGTACTTACGGATTATCCGGAGGGGTATCCGAGCAGGTCCCGATCCCGCATGTGGGTCTTCCACCCACTCCCTTGTCGGGTCCCTTACGATGGTGCCTCCTCGCTTTTCATCCGAGCTTAGGGGTGAGATTTAGGTCCCCCGTAACAATAATGTTTTCAGATTCTCGATCTCTTGCACTTTGTCTTATGGAGTCCCGAGCACTCCCTTTTCTCCCCTATGTTATTAGGAACATAAACATTGAACAGTGCAAATAGTCTCCCTTGTTTCTATCGAATGTAGTTTCAAGAACGCACCAATGGCTATTGAGTGCCTCCTCGACCAGTCTGTACTTGAAAGGGTTCCGAGAGTGCCCTGGTCCCCCGGAGGCTCCCCTTGATGACACTTTGCTAGTCCTCTACTTCCCTTCCCGAGCTTTTTTGCTGATTTGGAGAAATTCATTTTCCTCCATTTTGGTCTCCTGGATCGAGAAGAATGTCGGGGTTTCTCTTCTAACAAGACTTCTTCTTTCGCTTCTTCTTTTCTTTGTACTCCCCATTCCTCTGCAGTTCCGGAGATGGTCTTCATCATTTGTTTCTTTGATGTGGGGCTCGGAGCCATGAGCTTGATTTTTGAGCTGCCTTCGATTCTTACCAAGGAGTTTTTCCGAGCGTGGGCCGACTACCCCGAAGCTTGTCTTTATAGGTTTCCCCGATCTCTCTTTTCTCTAGCAGTTTTCGGCCCCTTGCGGATCTTCTGACCTGACGTCCGCGTTTCTCCGATTTCTCCATCTTCCTCGGACTCCTCTCGAGTCTCGTTCCCTCCCTCGGAGGCTTACGTTTGCTTTTCTTTGTCCCTTGCCATGTTACTCTCTTCGGGTCTTATCTACTCGTTTGCGTTCGATTTTTCCATTGGATTGACGAGTCCTCTCCTCTTCCTCGGGAGTTTCTTCCGCTGAGCTTAGGGTTTCGAACCTATTTCCTTGACTTCTTGACGAGGATACATTTTGGGCGGCGACGAGTTGAGCTCCTTGTGCCGTTTTCTTATGATTTATCTTTGATCTCTTAACTTGGTTCCATCCTTCATCCTTCCCTTTTTCTCGTTTCACTTTTGCTCGGGCATCCTCTAGCAAAATGGCCGTAGATGTGGCATTTGCGGCATTTGAAAGGGAGCTGCTCGTAATCCGGTACTTGGACATGCGTCAGTCTGCGACCTTTAGTTTGATGGCCTCGGGAAGACCAACCTCTAAATCTACTTCGACACGGATCCGGGCACAATCATATTGGTCGTTGTTATTGGCTCGTGCTCATGAACTTGCCCCAGAGTGTTTCCAATGTGTTTGAGGGAATCCCAGTTCCAACGATGAACCCAGGTAGATTAGGCGTACGAACCCAAACGAGGACGGCCAGTGGCACATCCACGACGGATCAAAGTCGGGAGTCCATTTATTGAGGTAGAGCCTTGTGGTCCCATGAAATAGGGCCCATTCTCGAAGATCGGGTCTTTATCCTCCTTAGTGTTAAATTCAAACAGGAAGTAGCCTCTTCCAAGAAAATACGAGGTAACTTTGTTCTTGATCAACGGGATCCAATTCTTAATGACCCGGTTTTCCGTTGATTTGGGTGAGGGCCGGAGACCCAGTGAATTGACCCACCCGGGCGCGATCCGGTAGAGACAAGGCAACCCTGAATCGGTCCCTCGGGAGGTAGGGTTACCTCGAACATCATCGATCTTCTTCACGAACTTAGAGGCATCCGATTTTTTTCTTCGGGGCGGCGAGGCGATCGGGCTTGAGAAGGCGGCAGAGGCATCGAGGAGGAGAGCGAGAGGGCCCTAGCGGCGATCCATGAGTCTCCATGGCCGCGAGGAAGGGTCGGCGGCACCACTGCGCTGCTCCGACATCGCCAATATCGAGGAGTAAAACGGATCCGAGAGGCAACACGGGATCCGGGCGACGGATCGGTGCAAGGGAGCGGATCCGAGAGGCGAAACCGGATCGAAAGGTGGATCAATCGGATCCGAACGGGTCGGGGACCCCGGAGGCCGAGAGGGCCGTATCGCGGCAGAAAGGGGTCGAGAGGGCGGCGCCCTAGCGCGACTGCGCGGAGCCAACAGCCTGATCGAGCATGGCATGCACGGGCTCGAGCTCCGGCAGCAGTTTCAAAAAAAAATCAACTGCCTACAAATATTAATCCAATACACCTTCCCAATTTAAAAATCCCCTACTTTCACTATATCTTGTAGGTATCTATTTTTTCATTAAAATTTTGTATACTCCTTTATATTTTTTCATTAACATTGAGCTCCATTTTTTATACCTACAAATAAAAAAACCCTTTACCCCCTATATATCCCCCAATATATTATGTTATTTTTCCTAATTATATATTCCCCAATATGAACCCATGTGCTATGGTATTGCTCCCACAGTGAAGCCCCTATGATTTCTACCGGTTTTTTTCATACGAATCAAAATAGTAAATTCGTTAATGTTCTGATTGAATTGTTTCCTCTTCCTGTACTATGCTCTTATTATAGTACTTAAAAAAAAACATTGGACTTGCTCTAAGCTTTAATGATAAGCTAAGGGTGAGGTTAGGCTTCCAACTTGATGGGTACAACCTAACGTGTTCATTTATGTTCCTCACTGGTTTTATTTTTTTCTCTTCTTGTCTCGCCTCATGAAAATAAATATTGAAGGTCTATGTATATAGAAAAACATTTCACGTAGTACACATTTATAAAATAGTGTTGCGCATAAAAATATAAGTGTAAGTTACGACCCTATAAATGATATCATCCCTAGAGCACATACTTTTTTTTAAAATCCATGCATGTGGAATTATCTATGTCAAATGTTATAGTTTTATTCACGAGTACTCTAAATTCTAAGTTAACCACAATGAAATCAGTTCGAGAATAGTTTAATATTTTTTTGTAATTACATCCTTTCCGACGACATTTCTAATGTTACAATCTATATATATTCATTAACACCAAAAATAATATAACAGTCACCATGCCTAACCCTATAGTCCGCACATACTCATTTACACCATGTATTAATATAAAAAACAATAATTCTAGATTTACGAGTTGTACATATTCTTCATACCATCAAATAATATAACCAACGGTAATTCTATTTTTCTCATCTAGACACATTCTTTTGCATATGAAATAATATAACAGATAATAATTATATATTTATCATCTATACATATTCCTTTTCACATTAAATATTATAATGATGGTAATTCTATCTCTTTCATTTGTACATATTCATTTTCACCATGAAATCAAATAACAAAAAATCTAATCGTGAGGTTGTCAGACAGACACTTGGGAATCTTGTACCTTTTTCCACCCAACCTTGAACTAAGATCCTCCAATTCACCCTCAAGTTGATATTTTCTTGCCAGGATAAAAAAATTCTATTGATCGCTCAATAGCTATTTTATAATTTCTCTTCCATAATTGATTTTTCCTTGAGTGGTGTCTCGCTTTTGTGTTGTTCCTCACCATTGGCCTAGGTTTTTCATAGGGGATTCACTCAATGAACCTATGTCATATCACGTGTGTTCGTGTCATATTAAACAATACCCTTAATTTGACTACGTATTTTAAAATTCCTCTAAAAATCACATTATTTAACCCCCTACCAATATGAACCCAATATGCCTTTCCAATTTAAGAAACCCCTACTTTTACTATATATTGTAGGTATCCATTTTTTTATTAACATTTTTTTATATCCTTTTATATTTTTTCATTAACTTTTAGCTCCACTTTTTATACCTATCAATATAAAAACCCTTTACCCCCAATATATCCGAAAATATATTAATTCATTTTTTTCTCAATATATATCCCCCAATATGAACCGACGTGGTATGGTATTGCTTCCCCAGTGAAGCCCCGTGAGGTTTTTTTCCTTCAAAGCCACTTTTCTCTGTTGTGGTTCTTTATTCTTATCCGAGCTTAACATCTTTCTCCAACTAAGAAATTTAATGAATTTTCTGTCCTATCCATTAAACCTTATCCAAAATATTTTTTATGGAAGAGTTGTCTAAATCTCATTTTCTAGTGAGATTTTGTTTTTTCTTTCTTTGGCAGGAATTTCATTTTCAAGTGTCCCATTCCAAAGTACTTTCAATCTAGTTATTTATTTATTAATAACATCATTTTTTTTACATAAGCATTCCAATGTAGCTCATGGATTTTCCACCATTCAATCTAACATAATCAGTTTGAAACAAAGAAAAAAACATTACAGCCACAGAAAGGGGTATTAAACTAGGGTTTATATTTGCTTGGGTTTTTTTGTATTAATCCCTTGCGTTTATTACTCCTTTTGGTTTACAATATCAATCCCTTTGATTTATAATATTATTCCCTTAGGTTTATAAACCCTACGAATAATATTATACCTATGTGAATAATAAACCCAAGGGATTAATACTAAGAACCCAACGAAATATAAACTCTAGGGGTTTTAGTATTAATCCCTTGGGTTTATAATCCCTTGAGGTTTTAGTATTAACCCCTTGAGTATATTAAATTCTCTTGGGTTTATAATATTAGTCCCTTAGGTTTATTAATCTAAGGGTTCATATTCCCAAGGTATATAATATTATTCATAGGGTTTGTAATTAATATTAATTCATATGTTTTAATATTATTCCTTAGGATTTATAATTCCTTGGATTTTTAGCATTATACCCAAGGGATGATAAACCCAAAAAAATAAAATTAAACCCAAGGAATTAATATTATAACCCCAAGTTATATAAACCCTAAGATAAATATGAAATAGCCTCGAATAAAGATGGTTGACCATGGTCAACCATGGTCCAACGTCGCATTGTGACAATGACTGTCTCAAAATGAAAATCAACCATTGTCAACCATAGCCAACCGTGTTTATTTTAGGGTTTATAATCTTTATATTGGGGTCTATATACCTTGGGTTTATAAAATTAATCCCTAGGGTTTAATAGTATTCCTTTGGGTTTATAATTCCTTGGGTTTTTAGTATTAATCCCTTAGGTTTATTATCCCTTCGGTTGATATTATTCCCCTCTGTTTATAATCCATTGGGGTTTTAGTATTATAAGCTAGGAATATGAATCCTTAGATTAATAGACCTAATGGATTGGTATTATAAACCAAATAGAATAATAAGGTTAATACTAAAACCCTAAGGTATTATAAATCGAAGGGACTAGTTGTATTAAACCGAGGGGGATAGTATTATTAATCCAACATATGTAAAAACTTGCTTGAACATGATTTATATTGAAACTAAGGGGTTAATATTATAAACCTATGAATAATATTATACCCTAGGAATAAGAACCCTTATATTAATATACCGAAGGGATTGATATTATAAAGCCATTTGATATTATAAAGCCAAGGGAATAATAAACCGACTGGATTAATACTAAAAACACAAGGGAATATAAACCCTTAGATTAATAAACCAAAGGAAATGATATTATAAACCCAATGGATTGATATTATTGATATTATGGTCTACCATGGTTGACAATGGTTTATTTTCATATTGAGACAATCATTGTCATAGTGCGACGTTGGAGGATGGTTGACCATGGTTGACCATGATTTACCATGATTGAGCATCGTTAATTTTCATAGTGATACAATCTTTGTCACAATGTTATTTTGGACCATGGTTGAGCATAATTTATTTTCATTGAGAGAATATTTGTCATAATGCGACGCTAGACTATGGTTGACCATGGTTAATTTTAATATTGAGAATATTTGTCGTTGGACCATGGTTGACACAACCTGACGTTGGAAAATCATACAAAATTTGTCATAATGTGACCATGGTTGTTAATGATCATTGACCATAATTGAAAATGGTTGACCATGGTTGATTTTCAAATTGAGATAATGTTTATCACAATGTGGCGTTGGACCATAGTTGACCCTGGTTGACAATTATCAACCATGCTTGTCCATGTTTGATGATGGTTGACCATGGTTAATTTTTACATTGAGACAATCTTTGTTACAATGTGACACTGGACCATGGTTGACCATAATTGACCATGGTTGACCATGATTGATTGTGCTTCACCATGATTGATTTTCATATTGAGACAATCTTTGTCACAATGTGACATTTAGCCATGGTTGATGATGGTTGATGATGGTTGAACATTGTTGATTTTCATATTGGGACAATCTTTGTCACAATGTGACGTTGGACCATGTTTTACCATCGTTGGCCATGATTATAAACCCAAAGAAACTATATTAAAACCCTAGGAATATGAACCCTTAGATTAATAAACCTAAGGGATTGATATTATAAACCCAAGGCAGTAATCAACACAGGAGATTAATACTAAAACCCCAAGGGATTATAAACCCAAGGGAGTAACATTAAAGCTACGTTTTTAATATTATAAATCCAAGGTAGATAAACCATAAGATAAATATTATAAACTCTAAAATAAACATGGTTGATAATCGTTGACCATGGTTGATTTTCAATTGACATAATATTTGTCACAATGCAACATTGGACCATGGTTGACCATAATTTATTTTCATATTGAGATAATATTTTTCACAATATGACATTGGAGCATGGGTTAACATCGTTGACCATGATTATCAACCCAAGGAAATTATATTAAACCCTAGGAATATGAACGCTTATATTAATAGACGTAATGGATTGATATTATAAACCCAAGGCACTAATAAACATAAGGGATTAATACTAAAAATCCAAGGGATTATAAACCCAAGGGAATAATATTTAACACAAGGGATAAATATTATAAACCCAAGGTATATAAACCCTAAGATAAATATTATAAACCCTAAAATAAACATGGTTGACTATGGTTGACCATAGTTGATTTTCATATTGACAAAATATTTGTCATAGTGTGACATTCGACTATGGTTGACCATGATTGACCATGGTTGATTATCATATTGAGAAAATATTTGTCACAATGCAACATAGGACTATGTTTGACCACAATTGATTTTATATAAACCCTAAGATAAATATTATAAACCCTAAAATAAACATGGTTGATTATGGCTGACCATGACTCATTTTCATATTGAAAAAATCTTTGTCATAGTGTGGGATTCGAATATGGTTCACCATGGTTGACCATGGTTTATTTTCATATTGACAAAACTTTTATCACAATGCAACAAAGAAATATGGTTGGCGACGATTGATTTTCCTATTGAGACAATATTTGAAACAATACAACATTAAACCATGGTTCACTGTGGTTGACCATGATTGATTTTCTTATTGAGAGAATATTTGTCACAATGTGACGTTGGACCGTGGTTAACCATAGTTGACCATGGTTGACAATGTTTGAACATGCCATGGTTTTTCATGGGTAATTTTTCATATGGAGACAATCTTTTTCTAGTAAGAATAGATACATGAATGAGTTTCCCCAAAATAACAGAGCACGCATTAAGGTTTCTTAATCCAAATCATAGGTGTTAAATGTAGATAAATAAATATGTAATTTAAAATGTAACTATGGTCAACCATGTTTATTTTAGGGTTTATATATGTTGGGTTTATAATATTTATCCCTTGTGTTTAATATTATTCCCTTGGGTTTATAATCTCTTTGTTTTTTAGTAATAATCCCTTGGGTTTATAATACCTTAGGGTTTTAGAATTAATCCACTGAGTTTATACGATCAATCTCTTGTGTTTATCAATTTAAGGGTTCATTTTCCTATGAGATAATATTACTCATAAGGTTTATAATGATAATCCTAGGGTTTCATATAAATCCCTTGGTTTTATAATCATGTTCAACCATGCACAACCATTGTCCCATGTCACATTCTCACAAAGATTGTCTCGATTTACAAATCAACCATGGTCAATGATGGTCAATCGTGGTCAAATGGTGCATTTTGACAAAGATTGTCTCAATATGAAAATCAACCATGATAAAACATTGTCAACTATATTTATTTTCAAGTTTATATACTGAGAGTTTATAATATTATTCTCTTGAGTTTAATATTGCTCCCTTGTATTTAATATTACTCCCTTAAATCTATAATCCCTTTGAATTAATTAAAAATAAATAAAATAAAAATTAATTAATTAATTATTAAATTTAATTAACAATAAAAATAATAATAGTAATAATATTACTAATACTATTACTTAATATTTTATAGTTAAAATAGATACTAATAAAAAAAATTATATAAATATAAAAAAAATTTAAACATATCTAAAATTATCCATATGTTATCAATTCCCATTCTCGGTCAAATAAACCCTTTTTTCTTAACAATTTTAACTTATAATTTTTCACAATTTATTTCATTTTGTTATTATTATACCTTGTATTTAAAAATTTGAACCATACACTGAATATGTTTAATTTTATTATTATCATACCCTACCTTGTGTGGAGTTTGACCTTTACATAAATCGAAAACCTTAAAAACATAAATTATACGTCGATCAAATGTATTTGACCAATCCAACAACTATAATGTATATGAAACACAAACTATAAGAGTATCAAAGCGTGTTAGTTATGCCGTAATTTTATGTTTCGGTGGTTGATAGATTTTACAAAAATTGTTGAAATTACGAGTAAAAATGAATTTTGCATAATCAAAATGTTGAGTTTTTGAGATATTATATTCTTTTATATATTTCTGAAAAAATATTATCCAATCAAAAAATAATTTTCTAATTAAAAAGTCCAACATTAACATTCATCTATGAATATATATTAAAAATATTTTTTTAATTAAAAGTTCAAACATTAACATTCATCTACAGATACATTGAACAATTGGATGATTTTTCTTTAGTTTATTATAAATTTAAACAATAAAAAATCTTCTATTTGATGATGAACTACAATGATTAGTTTAAAATGCGTCGGTTTCAAAATTTCTTATGTGATTTTTTGAAAGATTTATTTTAATACTTTTATAGATTTGTTTGTACATAAAATTTATGTAAAACTATTGATATTAACAACGATAATAAATTTCAGGCTCAATGAGTAAAATTTGGGTTCCTAATAAATTAAGGTTTGTTTGTACATAAAATCTTGGTAAAACTATTGATATTAACAATGACAATAAATTTCAGGTTCAATGAGTAAAAAATAGGCTTGTAATAAATTTGATCGAACTCTATAAACTAAAAATAATTACGAAATTGTAGGTCTGCTATTGAATTTGCAATATACCAATAGTTTGTGTAAAATGTATTTACATTGTTCCCTTCGAGTGTACTTTGCAAGATTTTGTTGAAATAAGAATGACATAGACTCCCACCTCAAATTGTCAAATATTTCATTTTTCTTAATATAATGAAAATTAAACCAAATATATGATATTGATAAAAAATATTATAATACATCAACAAATGGTATATGATAATGATAAAAATACATAAGCATATATCAACTAACTAATAGATTGAAAAGCTATTTTTAAAACTTATTATTGGCATTTTATGCCTAAATTTCATTGTTTTTTATTTTTTTACTTTTTATAATTGAAAATGCAATTTTGGGATATATTAATTGTATTGAGGATTCTAAAGTCATTGCCAAGGTTGATCATTTCCACCATAGGAAGCTCATGGAAGCTATTGAGATTGAAAGGCATGCTAAGAATCTCAATAGGGATGATGGGTGGAAATTGAACAAGAGTTGGACTCGTGCTCTCTTTAGATGATTTCTCTCCCCTTGATTGTTTGAGTCTCGTATTTCCTTTGATCTAGATTTTTATTTTTTATTTTTATTTTATTATTATTTTATTAATATTTTAATTTTATTTTTATTTTTAACTTAAATAGTAATAATAGTAATAATAATATTTTTAGAATCAGTGCTTCAGTGCTTTTGTGATCCATCATATAAACTTGTAAAATATCTTTAAGTAATCATCACATGCAATGGAAGATTGTCGACGCGTTTTGAACCAACCAGTGTGGTTCATCATCAGGACTAGGTGAGAGATCAGATCAGGAAATTAAATTTAAATAGATGTAGAGACGACTAAACTAGCCTTTAGGAAAACGGCTAGTTTGACTTTTAATTTTTATTTATTTATTTTTTTTAATAATGGCTAGTTTCATTTTATTATTAAAATATTTGATTTATTTATTCAATTACTTAATAGATTAATTAACTTATATATATATATATATATATATATATATATATATATATATATATATATATATATATTATTTTATTTAGTTAATTTAATTAATTATTAATGTTCGAGGTCCAACTAAAAAATAACCCAGGATCAAAATAAATAAATAAATAAAATTAAAATAAATAAATAAATAAAAAATAAAATAAATAAATAAAATAATAATAAAAAATACATATAGCATAAAATATAATAAAAATAATAAAATTATAAAATAAATAATAATAAAAATAAAATAAATAAATAAAGGAACAACAAGCAAGGCAGAAATAAAAGGCAATCAAGAATATAAGGTAGGTATCCAACACCTGCTGATGTTCTAGCCATCATATCTATTTAAATTAACGGGTGTTTTTTCAAAATCTAAGGCCTCTCTTAACTTCTGATGATGGAAATGGTCGTTCCTAGCAATGACCTTAGCCTCTTCGATGCAAATATGATGGTTAGTCTTTTCTGCATGCTCAGCTAGGGAAGACGAGTGGAATCTTCCATGTTTAATGTCAGCAGCATGCTCACAGATCCTTTGATTTATAAACCGACCAGTTTCACCAATGTAAGGAGTCCGACAAGAACAAGGAATGATGTATACACCTTTCCCATCCCTAGGGTCCATCAAATCTTTAACCGATTTGAGAGAGCTTTGAATTGCGTTAAGGGGCTTGAACAACGAAGACACTTTATGCTTCCTAAGGACCTTAGAAATTTTATCAGCGGTTTCATGAATGAAAGGAAGATGCACACTGCAGGACCATTGACTAGGGTCTTTTTTATTTTTAATTAGAGGACCTTTTTTTGCTTTAAGGAAAGCTTTAAGGTCTTGCGACCTACTATAACCATTTTTACAAAAGACACTTAACAGATGGGGATTTTCCCCTTCAAGGTGAGACTCATCAGAGATCCTCAATGCCCTCGTGGATAAGGAGTTTAGGACACCTAATTTTTGAGCAGGGAAATGGTGCGAACTAGCATGAAGATATTGCTCAGTATGAGTTTTCTTTCGAAAAACTTGATGGGAGAAAGAACCACCATCCTTTCTAGAGATAAGAACATCAAGGAAAGGAAGGCTACCATCCACCTCATATTCCATGGTGAATTTTATGAAGCGTGATTGATAATTAAGATGAAGGAAAAAAGGATCTAACTTTTCTTTGCCATGAGGCCATACGACACAAGTATCATCTACAAACCTTTTCCAAAGCTTTGGTTGGAAAAGAGCTGAGGTAAAAGCCTTAGATTCAAAGTCCTCCATAAACATATTAGCAACAATCGTGGAAATGGGAGAACCCATGGAAACACCACATGTTTGCTCATAGAATTCACCTTCAAAACTGAAGAAAGTGGAGGTTAAGCATAACCCGACTAAATGGGCCATATTAGGATTAGTAATGCGATTAATGACATCAATAGCCTTATTGATTACCAAAAGATATGTTACAATAATAATAATAATAATAAATTTTAACCCCTTTTTATTTAATATTTATTATTAAATTCTTGTATTACCTTGATATATTATTAATATTTATTTATTTATTAAAAAAAATACATATTTATTAATAATTTCTATATTCATTAATCAACTTTTTATTAAATTTTCTATTAATTTAATATTATTTCCTAACAAAAAACTAATTAGTAAATAACGACTAGTTTTCAACGGCTATAATAAATGATGCATCCATATTATTTATTCATTAAGATCGATTATCTTTTTCACGTTGTCCTGAGGGTGAACAACATTAGCTGATTCAAAACATCGACCAAATCCTAATAATGTGATTAATCTGAAAGACACATTTTTCTAAATTATAGATCACAAAAGTCTTAGATCTAACATGTATAAATACATTTAACATTCTCAAAAATTTATAAAATATTTAATTTATACAACTCACAACACTCAAATTTATAATTTTAATCAATCTCTATAAAATTTCAAATTTTAACCATATATATATATATAATATCCAATATTAAAAAATTAAACAACTTGACACTAACTATTTTAAATATTTAAATAAAATGTATTTAATTTTTAAATAAAATTAAGTTTCCATTATTAATATTTTAAATATTTAAATAAAATATAAAAATAAATAGTTTAATTTTTAAATAAAGTTAACTCCCCATTATTAAAAGCTTAAAAATATTAAATCAATATAACATTTAATAAATTAAAGATTACAATTTTATAAATTCTTTTCGTTATTTATGTGATATAGCTCTCAAGAAACATTGTTATTTTCGATGGTCATATTTCAATATTCAACTGTGATTAGATTTATTTTGACATCGACAAGTTAAATGTATAAGACATATATAAAAGTATGCATTCAAAGGCAACAAATGGTAGAGGAAGCCCGTAGAGAGACACATAGGTGCAAAGGAATTTCACGAGTAATGACGGTCGACGATGGTAGAGCTTCTTTTCATGTACAGATTCTTTGGTTTTACACTGTATCTATCTATATCTATATAATAATTTCAGAGGAGTAAATGAAGGAATTTCTAATATCAGGCTCAGTAGTGGGGTTTGGAGTAGTGATCTGTCTTTTTGTGAGTACTTGTAGGTAAACTCACGGTATTTTGATGATTATAGAAGGAATCGAATGAATCTTAAGCATTTAAGTGGAGAATTCAAACTAAGATTTTTGTTTTTAATTTAATTTAATTTTCTTTTAAATATGGGTGTATCTTAACCGAGTTGTTTTTAAGGAGATTTTTTTAAACGTTTTCTGATTTATTTTTCTCATCTAAATTTTTTGAAGCCTGGCAGGAATTCATTGAAATCACAAGTTTTATGGGTAAACTCTACACAATCAAAGTGCTGTAAAGGTTTCTCACAGTGTTGAATCCATATATGCAATAAAAAAAAAATAGTTTAAATAACACAATTCAAGATTTCACCTCAATTGTTTCCCTCTAATTCCAGCTATAAAATCCACAAGAAACTCCAAAAAGTTGCATTAAAGACAACTCTCATTCTAAGCCCCCGATCGTTATTCAAACAAAGAATATATTCCCTTTACAGTTGTTGTCCATTATAAAAACCTTCAGGTAATAAATTCATTTTTAATAGATAAACCCTATACTCATTAATTTAATTATATATTGACTAGAAAGGGTGCTTTAAAGTCAAATATGGCAGCCATATTGTAATGTCAACATAAACATTTTGACTTAATAAAAAAAAAAACTAAAAAAAAAAATAAATAAGAGGAGTAAATATTGATAATTAAAATTATAAAAATAAATATATAAATATATATATATATATATATATATATATATATATATATATATATATATATAGATTGGATTCAACTGCATTAAGAATGCCATTCAACTATGACTTGTGGAAACTTCTCAAAAATTAATAATTATAATTTTTAAAAACTTCTTTCGGTTAAAATCACATATGATCATGAATGGCCGATGCGTTTGGAAAATTTGGCAGGGAAGTATTAACGTGGAACGAAATTCACGCAAATGGGAATATGCCACTGTTTTATTCATGACTGCAGTAATGGACTGAAGCATCACAAAGGGAACTGAGGCACCCAGAAAAACACCACAAATACGACACCGAAAAAGATGTTAGTAGGAGACCGGGAGCAAGCCTCCACCATGTGACCCCAAAATTTCTTTAACCATCTGAAAAACAAATCGAACTCTATAAATTTATTATGGAATTTGAATTTGATGGTAGCCTACCCTTCCTCGATGTTCTTATTTCAAGAAATGATGATGGTTCTTTCTCTTATCATGTCTTTAGAAATAATACACACACTGAGCAATATATTCATACTAGTTCTCATCATTTCCCCACTCAAAAGCTCGGTGTTATCAACACTTGAGCGACTAGAGCTTTAAATAGAAGAAGAAAAATCCCACCTCCTGAGCGTTTTTGACAAGAATGGCTATAGCAAGTTGGAGGGCCTTCAAGCTTTTCAAAAGGCGTGAAAAGGTCCTAGAAATAAAAAAGATTCTAGTTATTGGTTATCGGGAGTTTCGCTCTCATTTATTCAAGGGACTACTGATAAGAATGCTAGGATCCTCAAGAAACATAATGTTTCTTCGACTTTCAAGCCCCTTCGTACTATTCAGAGTTTTCTAAAATTGGTTAAATACCTGGTGAGCTCTAGGGAAAGTAAAGATGTTTACCTAATTCATTGCTCGTGTGGAGCTCCATACATTAGTGAAACTGGTCATTCCATGAATCATAGGGTTCAAGAGCACATGGCAGATCTTCATCATGGTATATCACACTCCTCTGCCCTAGCATAGCACGTGGAAAAGACGAAGCATCACATTTGCATCAAAGAAGTTACGGTAATTGCTAAGATTGACCATTTTCATCACCGTAAGTTGATGGAAGTATTAGAAATTGAAAAGAGGCATCTTAACATAAATAGAGATGATAGATGGAGGGTCAATAGATGTTGGATCCCAATCCTTCATCCTTAATCGTTGTTTAGCCTAGATCCCCTCCCCTCTTTTAGTCATTGTTTATCCTTTGAACTTTTTTTTTAATCATTTTCTATGATATATATATTAAAAATAAATTAATTAATAATAATGAAACTCTTAATATACTTATATTTTGAAATAAGAAAGAAATTCACTTTTACTATTTAATATTTAGTATTATTAATCCCATTTAACCCCTTCTAGTATGTATTTAGTTGTTATTTTTTATTTTTTTATTTAATATATATATATATATATATATATATATATATATATATAGTAGTCGTATTTTATAATAATAAATAAATAATATAATTAGTAGATAAATGTCTTTATTAATCACATCATTAGGATTAGGTCCGAAAGACATTTATCTAAATTATGGATCACAAAAGTCTTAGATCTAACAATATAATTAGTAGTTAATCAGATTATATTATATAAAACAATAAAACACTTTAATAAATTAGTTAATTTTCTCTCTCTTATTCAAACTAGTTATAAATTAGAACAATAAAATACTTTAATAAATTAGTTCATTTTCTCTCTCTTCGTCAAACTAGCATTTGATCCTCTCTCCATCTTTTTAAGCCTAAATCACATTGGTTGGTTAGAAACGCGTGGACCATTCATGATCATATATGATTTTTACCACAATGAAATTTTTACAAATTACAAATCACAAAAACCAAATTCCAAAAATGATAATTTTAACTATAAAATTGTAAAATTAAATTAAACTGTAAAATTGTGATTTACAAATTCATGATATTACATATCTCATGGTCTATGTTCTATACTATTTAGGATGAGAAAGCCTGTTTATATGATTTAGCTCCTGGTTTATTTATCTCATTATTTATACTCTTTATTATGAAGAAGCTTTTTTATACTATTTATTACTGGAAAACATATTTAAAAGGGTGGAAAAATCTATGTGAAATGCAAATATATCAATTTAATCCATCAAATTAATTCCAAAATTGATGTGATCTCTTTTATGTATATATATATAACGGAGGCGTGTAAGTTTGAACATATCACTTTGGAAATCCATTAATTTCAACCATCTTTAATAACATTACCGTGTTTAAATGCAAGAGGACACTACAGAATATCAACACAAATTGTTAATTTTTTTAAACCAACTATCACGGCTTAAGTCTGTTTTAGCTACAGCTTGATTAAAACAGAATGCTGATTTACTAGTGCAACTCTGTTGTAATATTTTTGAGACATTCGTAAAATTCAAATTTGGAAAATTTTTATAGTTGGTAACCAACTTAAATTCTCAGATTCAATTGCTGAAATTTTCCAAAATTATAATTCAACAAACATTTAGTTAATTGTTTTTTTTTTCAAATAACAAAACTAGAGTGCAAACATTCTACCTAATTTTTTTTTTAATTATCGTAAATAAATTTTAAAAAAATAATTAAAAAAAAAACATTATCCTCTTTAACCACAGATACAAACATTTAGTCAATTGTTTTTTTTTTTAATAACAAAACTAGAGTGCAAACATTTTATCAAAATTTTATTTTTTCTTTTTAATTCTCTTAAATAAATTTAAAAAAAAACATTATCGTCTTTAATGAGGGATATTACAATACGATGGACCATCCTTTTTATCATAGGAATATTACAAAAATTAGTGTTAGCACTTATGCTTCACATTATTTTTTTCCTAAACCTCACATTTTCTATCTCATCTTTCTAATAAGACTTTTGGTAAAGTCTAATGAGCATCATCATTAGGTATATTCTAAGGGGTTAATTGTCATCTTTTTATCTTAATCATTTTCTTTCTCTCATACATTTAATTAAATTTTGTCATATCTTGTTTTAGTGAGAATGGTGTATTAAGGGTTGTCATGATTTGAGGACTAATATGGTTTAAATGTAGGAAAATCAAGAGAATAATGCCATTTTTTAGAAAAATTGCATAATCATAGCTTGAAGTAGACAACGACGAGTGATTGTAGGAGGGTTGACCACCTTATTAACTTCTAAATGCAGCAATATCTTTTCAATATTCTCCTCCAATAGCTCGAAATCAGAGGCAACTAAGCAAGTGAATGATCAAAGGGAGCCAACCTCCACTTCTCTCGAGTTCCAAGGGAAAAAAGTCCTACTTTTTCGGGAGTTTTTGGTAGCTACCCTCTAGCATTAATAGGCCATAGCAAGATCTCACTAGGATTCGAATTTTGGATGTAGCTAGAACACTCTTCGCTTTTGTATTAGACATCTCTGACTTTCAATGTTCATGTAAAATATTGGCTATGTAATAAGATGAGCATTTGATTTCTTCTCCATTGAGTTAATTTCAAGGAGCTAAGCTAGTGGGTTAGGGCCCAATCCATTGGACTTAGTCTCTCTTGTGTACATGTGATTCTCTTTAATGTTGCAAGAGTTGATTTCTTTCATTTCATGTTTGATAGCATATAAAACATTAAAATTGGGTGCTATTCCTCCCTCTCTCACCTCTTCCAGTGGACCTTGAGGAGTAAGCTCTTCCACCCCAAACCAAAAATATTTTCAGTTTATGATTCCTTGGAAAAGTTAGATAGTTTTACTTTGCTTGTCATGAACATGTTGTAGGTTTAGAGGTATATTTCTGTTTCAATTGAACAGATGGGTTTATTTAAATTTAACTCATCTTATCCAACATTTTTATGATAAGTTTGTCAATGATGAATGCGTGAACATGTATCTTGATTGAAGTTTTGGATAAAGAAGCAGAGAAGGAGCCCTTCAGCACCATCGTCTTCAGTCTTCACCCTTCATCAATCATCTTCCATCCAGGTCACCTACTGCCCTATTTTGAGGTCACCATCACATCATCGAGAGCAACCTTGTGGATGCAAGACAAAAATTTTAAGAGATTTGAGCTTGGCCAAGGGGTTCACTACCCTTCATCTACCAAGTTCCACCTTTACCCAACCTCTCCTAACCTTCTTCTCATCATTTCTAGCCTCAAACTCCTCTTGGCATGTTTCCTTTAGCTTTTCAGGACATCCTATAGCACTATATGAAATTTTATAGCAACTTCCTGTAGCAGTGCCAACAACCCTATCCTTCAACCCAACATCATTCTTCCACCTCACCTAATCCTAGCCAAGCCACAAATAGACCTTCAGCTCTGAACCTTTGGTCTAAGGACCCTCTTATACCACTCAACTTCCTCCTTCTTTTCCTACAAAACATAGTCATTTTGAAGTGTGATTGGTCCATTGCAATATGCAAAATTAAACACAATAGTTAATCATAAGTTAGATAGGACATAATTAGCCATTGATTTATCATGTCTGCTCTAGATTAGTTTCCTTTTTTGCAATTCAATTCAGTAACCTAGATTATGAATGTCATTTAGTGTAATTTCTTTTTCTTCCATTAGCATAAGTGTGAATTATTATCTCTTGCAAATAGTTATATAAATCAGTATGATCTAGAGTAGTTTATTTCCTTGTTGATAGAGTAATGGTTCTGATATATTTCCAGTCTTAGATTGCATATAGAAGTGGGACAAAAATTTGTTTCCTAGAAGTAACCCTAGTATTAGCACCTCATTGTAGAACTAAGATGAGGATGGCATGAGTAGAGCTCATATGGTGTGCATATAGCACTGTCACCTCGATGTTTGTACAAAACCCGGGTTGATAAAGTAAATTTGAGTAGCATCTGTAAGTTAGAGCATTCCTGGTGCAATACTAGGGCTCACCACTTTTTGGAGTTGTTGTCTGGGAGGTTTCTACGTAAATGTTTGTTTCTACTTTAGCATTATTTTCTAGTTTCCATTTTACATTCATTTCCAAAATATTGAAAAACACAAAAACAATTTGACTTTCATGCCTCGTAGGAGTAGGGACAACCAATGAGAAATCTTACCGAAAACACCCCACATCACCACACAGACACCCTTCACTCTTCTTCAGTGACTATTAGGTAGATTACCCTATAGGTGAACCACTTGAAAAATTTGAAGAACCTATTGGGGAAGAAGAGGAACTTGCTTCACTTGAGGAACCTGATTCACCAATTAAAGCCATGGCTAAAACTAGGGCCTAATGAGTCTTTCCCATTAGAGATATTTATGGAGAAACTATAATGAATAACATCAGTCACTCAACCCTTCCACATTTCCATGTTCTTACTTCTGAGTATCCTGACACTTTCATGTTCGAGTTTGTTTTTTTCTGAAGGACTTATGACTATGCCTTAGATGACCAAAAGCTACACATTTTCCCATCCACCTTCAAGGATGCAGCCTTGTGCTGGTTCATGGGTTTTCCTAGGAAAAATATCACTGCTTGGGCACAAATACAAGATTCCTTCAACAACAAATATAGAGACTATTTCAGGTTGAAAGAGACCCAAGAGGAGATATTTAGGATGACTTTGGGACTCGATGAATCCCTGGAGGATTATGAAGAAAGGTTCCAACTGAACTATAAAAGAGCCAAGGACACCCTTGATCATGGATCACTCAAATTCATACTTCTCTAAGGGATCAGGGAAGAGGTAACAGAAACCCTTAATATGTTGGCTAGAGGAGATATATTCCAACTACCTTATGGGGACATCAAGACTGTATTTATAAACCACTCTAGGGAAAGTAGGAAGAATGGTAGAGCTAGCCAAAGCATGACCAAAACCCCTTCCTCTTCCATCTCCATCAAGCATGAGATTGGAAACATGTTGGAGGACTTAAAAAGTGAAATTTTGCACACATTTGCTTGGAAAATGTAGACAATGCAGATCAAGAAGAAGAAAGAGGAAGAAGAGAGGTCCTTAGCTATCGTTTGTCCCATATGTACCAGAAAACACCCTCGAAAATAATTTCCACTAAAATATCATAAAGGTTTTCTTAGTTTGTGAAGAGAATAATGCCACAAATAAGTGTCCCTCCTTACCTTGTCTCAAATTTTTAAATCAAGGTGGGGAAGGAGGACTACAGCAACTCTGTTTCATAAATAAAAAAAGGCCTCAAGGGCCTCGGTCATATCAATAGGGCATGCAAGGTGCACCTTACTCCTACTACCATGCAAACCAAAATGCACCTATGCAGTCTTGGTATACATCCACTCATCCATCATGGAATACACCTGCTAATTGGCCTTATACCCCTCCACATCACCCTCAGCCTATAAATCAACCCTTCTAATAGTATGTTCCTCAACCACCTCAGTGGAGCAACCCATAACAAGGGTGGAGGCCCCAACACATTCAGCCACCTGTTTTACTGCCTCCACCCCAACCTCAACCTCAAATCACCCATTTTGCTCCACCTAAGTTTCCTCAAATGCCTACCTAGCCCAATTTGAACCCAAACAACAAGTAGGCACAACACTTTTACAGTGGGGAAACATCCTATCCAGCTTATGTTGTGGAAATACATGAAATTAAACTTATATTTGGAATAATAATCCCAAAAAATAATCCTCCATCTCCACTTATAGATATTGAGGATAAAAAGGAAGAGAGAAACCCTCAAACCAATCAAACTCCTTTTCCTGAGCGCCTGATCCACCCTAGTTAGCACACCCTTAAAGAGACTAAACTACTGGAAGAACTGAAGAATCTGCGTGTGAAAATACCCCTTCTTCGGGCCATTAAGGACGTTCCTATTTACAATAGGCTCATCAAAGAAAAATTCTTTAAAAATATTGGGAGAAATAAGAAAGAGACCCCCACCATCAATGTTGTAGGAAAGTTGTCCAACTTAATGTTGGGAAGGGTGATCTTCCCGAAGTACCTAGACCCTGGGAGTTTGGTAGTAGATATACACATCAATGGTGTCATAGTCCCCCAAAATTTGATTGATATTTGGGCTACCATCAATGTGATGACCAGGTAAACCATGCTTAAATGCAACATCCAAGGAGCCTTGAGAAAGACCACCACAGTTTTTCAACTTGCAAACAGATCCATAGTAGCTCCAGAAGGAGTTTTTGAGGATGTTATGGTCTCGATTGTCTCCTCGGAATAACCCAAAACTTTCCTCTTCCTTCAGCCAAACACTAAGTTTAATGGATATCCTCTCATTTTAGGAAGACCTTGGTTGGACAGTGTCGATGCTTATATCATTTGTAGGGCCGGAAACATGACTATAAAGAATGGGCCTTTGTCCAAAAAACTGGTATTATGTCCTCCTACCCATCCTTTCATTGATCATGACCTACTTGTGGTTGGAGTATGAAGAATAAGAAGATGAAGTGTAAAATACCGCACCCTATCCCATTTTTACAATAGATATTGTTCTTAGAGGGGGGAAACCTGATGAGGATGATCTCATTGACCACATCCTTCAAATTCAGCCCCCCACTGCCATTCCACTTGATGAACTAGTGAGAGAATTTGAAATCCAACCTTGGATTGAGCTACACTCAGTTAACTCAACCTCTAAAGCCACCAAGGCTGTGGAATTTTTCCCATCTAAATCCCTGAATATTAACTCATCCCTCTCGGCCAAAGAATAAGAGAAATTGTGCCATCTCCTAAAGGAAAACTTATACATTTTTTCTTGGGACTAAAAGGACATGAAAGGGGTGCATCCCTCAGTGTGAACACATCATATTTATATTAAAGAGGGATGCAAAACTGCGCTCCAGCCCCAAAGGAGGATGAACCCAGCCTTAAAAGACATAGTGAAGGAGGAACTACATAATTTGTTGGATGCAGGCTTCATCTGCCCTATATCATATAGCGAGTGGGTGTCTCCTCTTGTTCTAGTCCCAAAAAAAAATGGGAAGTGGAAAATATGTGTTGACTACCGATAACTAATCAAAGCCACTAAGAAGGAAATTTTCCATTTCCCATTCATTGGTCAAGTCCTGTATGGTCTTGTAGGAAATAGGTTTTTCTCTTTCCTAGATGGATTTAGTGGGTATAACCAAATTCAGATCAGCCCTGAGGAATAGGACAAGACCACATTCACATGTCCTTGGGGAACTTTCACTTACAGAGTCCTTCCCTTTGGCTTGTGCAATTCCCCTGCTACTTTCCAAAGAGTAGTCCTGATCATTTTTTCTGAATTATTCCATGATTATGTAGGGATCTAGATGGAAGATTTCACACCTTATGGATATTATTTACAGGAGGCTCTCTCCAATCTAGGAAAAGTGTTGAGGAAGTGCATTGAAATGCATCTCTCCCCAAGTCCTGAAAAGTGTGAATTTTGAAAATGGCAGGGATAGTCCTAGGCCACTCCATATCACAAGCAGGAATACAGGTAGACCTGAACAATATCGCCATCATAAAAAGGGTGCATATTCCTCAAAAGCAGAGAGATGTCAGAAGTTTCCTAGGTTTGGTTGGTTACTATAGGACGTTCATTAAGGAGTTTAGCAAAGTAACTTTTCCATTATTTGGATTGTTGGCCAAGCATTCTGAGCTTTTCTGGTATATTCTTTGTCAGGAGGCTTTTGATCTCATCAAGGAAAAACTAACCATTTCCCCTATACTTTGAGGTCCCAATTGGGCTCTGCCCTTCCATATTCATACAGATGCATCATATAAAGTTGTGGGGGATTCCTTGGGACAATTGGAAGACAAATTACCCTATTTCATTTATTTCATTAGCAAGAATATGTCCAAGTTTGAATGTAACTATACTGTCATTGAAAAGGAGCTCTTAGCTATTTTCCATTCCCTAAATAAATCTAGTCACAATATTAATGGTTATCAAGATTTTTTACATACTAACCATGCATAAATCAAGTACTTAATGAATAAACCTGATGTCAATGCTATAATAATTAGATGGTTGTTGTTGTTGCAGCATTTTGATTTGACAATTGTTGATAAACCAGGAAAGGAAAATTTTGTTGCAGATTTCTTATCTAGACTAACTTTATCTGTAGATGAGGAAGGGATGGTGGATGATCATATTCTAGATTAACATTTATTTTTTATCTCAACACTCTCTCTTTGGTTTGCTGACATAGCCAACTACCTGGTTGCTGAGACATTTCCTCCAAGCCTTTCATCCAAAGAAAAGAACATAATTATAAGAAACATCACCCCTTTTACTTGGATTGGGGGAAACCTCTTCAAATTGGGTCTAGATCAAATTCTTAGAAGGCGTGTGAGGGAAGAGGAGGTCTTTGAAATCCTCTCAGCATGTCATGATGGTTCCTATGGGGGTCATTTTTCTGCTAAGAGGACAACCTTCAAAGCCTTGCAAGTAGGCTATTATTAGCCTACCCTCCACCAGGGTTCCAAGAGATACACCAGTAGATGTGATTAGTGTGAGAGGATGGTGAGACATACACCAAGGGATGAAATTCATTTATAACCTCACATGGCTTTAGATCCATTTGAAAAGTGGGGTGTGGACTTAATTAGACAAATTTATCCACCATTTGGGTAGAAAAAATATATCATAGTCTACACCGATTGCTTGACCAAGTGGGATGAAAAAAGGGTTGTAAATGTAGTGTTGTAATGGCGCTCCCTAAGCTGTGAATTTTGTATATTTTTGTACTAAGTAGTCTAATGCAAGGGTTGTGGGGCAAGTCAAGGCCCCGAACGCATTGTAATGGGTCGAAAGGTAGACCTAGAGTCCGCAAACCACAATTTGCAGACCACAGGCTAGCGTAGGCTATATCGATATAAATAGATGAAAAACTTGAGTCTAGAGGTAGGCATGAATTGAGACTGATGCTATGTGCAAATTGTTAGATCTTTTTTGGGTTGTTTTGGGTAAGGACTCATGCTGGCTGTGTGCGCGGAGATCCTCAGTCGTGCTATGTGTGGACCCTATTGATTGTGTGCATAGGCTGTGTTTTGGGTTGTAACTGGGTTTTTGGATGCTAATATATGTCAATATAATTGAAGTACCTCTCTGTTATCTAGATCTAATGTGTTACTGTTGACGTGAATCTTTGGAATCTGTTTGATGTTGCGAATACCTTTGTTTATGCTGCAAATGTTTCTACGTAATGGAATAAAGTATATCTGTGATCAGTTATAGATGCGTTTATGATATTATGTGGTTATAATTGCTAATACGCACGTGGATGCGAAGGTAATGACTATATTTGTGTATGGTAATAGACCTGTTATGATTAAACACAGATTATATTGTTAAAGAACCTATGAATAGACCTGTTCTGTGCAAATCCGATAGGTTGTGAGCAGAGATCTGCCTTGATTACCTACTCTATCTCGGGGTGTGGAAACCAGGTTCCAGCACCCTCCCATATTGCTTTGGGTGAGACTTTGGCCTGCACAAGTTGATCATTGCTGAAAGGGCCAGTAGTATAGGGGTTTGTTTCCAAACCTTAACCTCTGAACTTGGGTCAGGACCCCTAATGCCAACAAATGGTTACGTTGCTGGGACCGGGAGCATTTTTAGAGAGAGATCGGGTAATGCCATGAGGTCATTGGAGACTTGAGAGGGTGGAAATTGAAGAGTGGTTCGAAAGACAGGTTCAGGAATTTTCCGTAAAAGAAAATCGTAGCACGAAGCTAACAGTTGAGAAGTGGAAAAATAAGTACATTTTTACTAAAGTATATGAAAATTTTTTTGTGACCTTTGCACATGAGCTACAGGAGTCGCTAGCTAGGTTCATATATTTCCAGACATGTTGGAAGGACGAATGGGTCACACAGTGGACCCCAGAATTGATCCAGGAGTTGGAGAATACTGACAGCACCATAACTTGTACGATAGATCACTAGGTGGACAACGTGCTGGGAGGATTTGTGACAAAATTCACAATCGATTAGTTCGTATCCTATTGTGAAGCAGAATGAAGGTTCTTCAGAGGTTTCTGGGGTAAGTTCTTGAAAACTTTTCCATTGCTGATTAAAATATTATTGTGCGAAAAGGGCATTTTGTGTATCCATACCGAGTGAATGAGCTCTAATCAGAGCGAGGGTACAACTCGAAGTGGTAAGTACTACAAAATCAATCAAGAAGGGGAAAAATCCATCTACATCCCATTAAGATAATTGGCTGCACACATAGGAAAGAGCCCTCCTACGACACCTCCTTCAAATCCACATAAGGGCAAGAACTCATCCACACCTCTGCCACTGCCACCACCCCTAGAAGAAGATATGGCCATGCACATGAAGCTACCCACCTTTAAAGGTGTAGGAGATGAAGATATGGACCGATTCTATTTTGTCACAGAGTCAGTATGGACTGCACATAATGTGGCCAGTGATACTGTAAAGAGGGCGCAGCTATACCTCGCCTTCGAAGGAAGAGCCCTGGACTAGTATATGGGATACGTAGCTCAACATGCGAACTCGACTATTCAAGAGGTTAGGGATGCCCTAAAATATAAATTTCAGAAGCCTAAGTCCTACTCTCAGATAGTGAATGACCTAAAAGATTTCAAATAAGGGCCCTCTGAGTCTATATGGGAGGCTGACCAGCAACTAAAGAAGGTGATCATAGAGGGGGAATTTTTGTATGATGATAGACAACACAAGGAATGGTTCATCGCTATGCTCCTGTCACACCTGTGTGGACCTATGGGTCAGCAGGCAATTGAAACACAGCAGAAAGCCCTAGAGATTTCTATGAAACTGCAAGCTGCACCTAGAGACAATGCCCAATCTGGGGTACAAAAAAACTAGGGACAGCTGGAGGCGATGCACCAGGAAATCTAGAATCTGGGAAAAGACCGAGGGAAAGAAGCTAGCCCAAACGTATGGTGCATACGATGAAGGGTATCTGGCCATACCAAGGATTAGTTCCCACTACTGGCAGACTACATGCAGGCTGGGGGACCCAATCCATTGCGCCCTGGGGAGGCTGCGGGATAAGGTGGACTGACATTTTCATGTGATGATTGTCGCATAGCTGGACTGCATGATACCAACCACTGCCCCAGTATTGGTGTGTATGTTCTAGAATTAAAGCAACAATGGTGTCGATTTTGTCGATCAATAGGACATGATTAACAGCACTGCCATACTTATGATTTAATGATAGATAGGGGAAACCTATACAGGATACAGGTTGACCCTTCTTCACCGAGATCCCCCTCAGGCATAGGTGGCTCCCCAACTAGGGGCAGGGTAGGGGGTAGGGGTGGAAGCACAAGTTGGGGAAGGGGACAATTTATTTGTTATAACTGTGGAGAGGTAGGGCACTTCGCAAGGGACTGTCTAAATCCTACACGACAATCTTGCAGGTATTGTAGACAGTTGGACCATGTGATTGAAGATTGTCTAATTGTGATACCAAAAATGTAGGAAAAACAACAGACACCTACGCAGAACGTGCAGAGGGTTAAGGCTAAGCCACATGATGAAGGGCCAAGCGTTAATGTCATAACACGCAAGGCATGGCTACTGGAGGAACTAAGGAGAAAGCTACGGCTGAATCACTTATCCAGAAAGCAGCGGTCAAGCAGGAAAGCTTGGACCTACAGAAGGAGAAGGAAACCTTCATCGTAGCCCGCAATGACTTTAAAAAGGATCAGGCATCTACTTCCAAGTCTCCAACGCACCTTAAAGCAGATGACAAAGTTAAACCATTTCTACAAGCATGTATGAAGCTACTGTGCAACCAGAAGGTAGTGGAAAATCTTCAGAAAATAATAGATAGCTACACGGAAAGAACTGACCCCCCCACAGAAGTTAAGGATGTTCACAAATTATACAAGCATAAGAAGTTCATGGGTCAAGAAATGTGGCTTATCATGTAGATCGATGACTATGAGATGGATCAGGTCATCTTGGACCTAGGATCGGATGCAAACGTCCTTCCAAGTAGACATGGCAGCAAATGGGGGAACCTAAGCTAGAATGGTCTACCATACAGCATGCATGGCTAACCAATAGAAGATCATACCATTAGGGAGGTTTTTGAAGATTATGGTAGACATTGCAGGAGTTAAGGTATACGCCGACTTTGATGTAATTCGGATTGTGGACGATGCGGATCCTTACCCTGCGCTTCTAGGGCTGGATTTGGCTATAGATATGGGAGGTATTATCAACCTAAAGAAAAGAAGCATGGTGTTTGAGAATGAAGGTACACGGGTGATAGTCCTACTAGATCCTACGGAAGGAGAGCAATATATAGAGATGGTGTGCAAAGAAGAGGATGTGGATCAAATCTATAAGTTAACCGCTAGGGACAAAGATTGGATCAATCTTACAACTGAGGATGTGCTCCGGTGGGAAAAGGATAGTGAATGTTTCTTTGACTCTGATAGGGAGGTAGAAAATTGGCAAAATCAATTACATGATGTCTCTACGCTGCATTGTCTTAGGATCATGAAGAGCTTCTGATGTATGTCCTCAGAGGTAAGAGACCTTCCCTACTTTGATGGTTCTGGTAGCATTAAGGAGTTTCTGCAAACCTTTGAAGCTGAAGTCCCAAGGGAATGAAGGTTATGGGCCCTTAATCTCGCCATCCGCACAACTTCTGAGAGGTGGTGGGACACGCATAAGGGGGCATTCCAATATTGGGAGGAATGTCGTGACATGACGATCTTACGATTTAAATCTCGGGCTCACCTATGCATAAATACTTTCTTCGGACCAAGGGACCCGCGTGAACACTTGTCCACATGGATGGAAGAATGGGGCAAAAGAACTATAGAGGAATGGGTCCATTTTTTCATTCATGCCTTGGGGACAATCCCGACTGCATGGTACCTAGATGCATAATTACACCAACGCATCTGCCACTGGGAAACCCTGAAGGATGAGTTTGTAGGGACATTCGGGTTGATCATAGGAATGGATGCACTCGATGAAGCTCTACAGGACATTAATGCCTTAGTATTCGATGTATCAAACCTGTACGTAGCACATGGGGCACCAACGTGGGAAACATAGATGCAGGATATTGTCAACTGCCGCAATTTATCAATTGAAGAATGTGATGACAACCCACGAAATGTCTCTATTCTTGAGTTGGAGGGAGAGCACACAGTTGTTGGACTCCCACTGCAAACTGTCGATGTCACTAAGCCTCTAAAGTTGCACAAAGTCAACATTGGAGCAAAGGCAGAGCCTAAGTTAGCTAAAATTAGGGACTACTGGGATGATCATATTGGGGGAAAAGTTGTAGAACTCCTCATGGAATACTAGACTTATTCCCGACAAAATTTTCTGAGCTCAAAGGGATCACAGGGGACCTAGGAGTCATGCGTATAACTTTAAAACCGTATGCGCACCTGGTAAAGCAGCACCCTTATCGGTTGAACCCCAAATATAAACAAAAATTCTAGGAAGGAATTGGAAAAATGCTCACCGCAGGTATCATCGAACCGGTCGAACAGTCAGACTAGGTAAGTCCTATGGTGGTTTAGGAGAAAAATACTAAGGGAGAGATACAGATCTGTGTTGACCTACACAAATTGAATGATGCTTGCATAAATGATCCCTTTCCTACACCATTCTCAGATAAAATCCTTGGTAGTGTAGGAGGGCGGGAGGCACACTCGTTCATTGATGGGTTCTCGGGCTATCATCAGATCAAGATCACACCTGAAGATCGCAGCAAAACCATGTTCTCCACTAAATGGGGTTCGTTCCAGTACACCATTATGCCGTTTGGACTCAAGAATGCCCATGCCATATTTTCGCGAGTAGTGGTTGCAATATTTAAGGAATTTATCCACAAATTCTTGGAAGTATATTTTGATGATTGGACTGTATTTGGGTTAGTAAAGAGTCATGTCTCGAACCTGCACATGATGCTAGATGCCTGCAGAAAGAAAAAAATCTCCCTGAATATCAAGAAGTGCATATTCTACGTACCATTTGGGATCTTATTAGGTCACATAGTTTGTCGACAAGGTTTGATGGTTGACCCTGCCAAGGTGGCAGTTATCATCAACTTGGAAGTTACTACAACTGAGAAGCAGTTGTGCTCTATCCTCGGACACATAGGCTACTACATGAAGTTTATTCAAGGGTACGCACTAATCACAGCACCTATGGAAAAATTGCTAAAAAAGGAGGTATCATTCTGTTGGGACGAAGAGTGTCAAAAAAGCTTTGAGTTACTCAAGGAGAAGATGGTCTCTGCATCTATCCTAATATTTATTGATTGGGTGAAGGTATTCCATACTCCCTGTGGGGGACATTTTTCTGCTAAGAGGACAACCTTCAAAGCCTTGCAAGTAGGCTATTGTTAGCCTACCCTCCACCAAGGTGGCAAGAGATACACCAGTAGATGTGATCAGTGTGAGAGGATGCTGAGACCTACAACGAGGGATGAAATTCATTTATAACCTCACGTGGCTTTAGATCCATTTGACAAATGGGGTGTGGACTTAATTAGACCTATTTATCCACCATTCGGGCAGAAAAATTATATCATAGTCTGCACCGATTACTTGACCAAGTGGGATGAAAGAAGGGTTGTAAATGCAGTGTTGGAATGGGGCTCCCTAAGCTGCAAATTTTGTATAATTTTGTATATTTTTGTACTAAATAGTCTAGCTCAGGGGCTTTGGGGCGGGTCAAAGCCCTGAACGCATTGTAATGGGTCAAAGGGTGGACCTAGAGTCCGGAAACCACGGTGTGCAGGCCACAGGCTAGCGTAGGCTATATCGATATAAATAGATGAGCTTCAGTCTATAGGTAGGCATGAATTGAGACTGATGCTACGTGCAAATTGTTAGATCTGTTTTTGGTTGTTTTGGGTAAGGACTCCTGCTGGCTGTGTGCATGGAGATCCTCAGTCCTGATGTGTGCGGACCCTGTTGGCTGTGTGCGTAGGCTGTGTTTTGGGTTGTAACTGGGTTTTTGGATGCTAATATATGCAGATATAGTTGAAGTACCTCTTTGTTATCTGAATCTAATGTGTTACTATTGATGTGAATCTTTGGAATATTTTTGATGCTGCAAATACCTCTATTTATGTTGCGAATGTTTCTGTGTAATGGAATAAAGTATATATGTGATCATTTATAGATGTGTTTATGATATTATGTGTTGATAATTGTTGATACGCACGTGGATGCGAAGGTACTGACTAAATATGTGCATGGTAATAGCCCTATTACAATTAACTACATGTTAGACTGTTAAAGAATTTGCGGATAGACCTGTTTTGTGTGAATCTGATAGGTTGTGAACACAGATCTGCCTTGATTACCCACTCTCTCTCAGGGTGTGGAAACCTAGTTCCAACACCCTCCCATACTCCTTCGAGTGAGACTTTGGCCAACGCAAGTAGGTCATTTCCGAAACGGAAAGTAGTATAGGAGTTTGTTGGAAAACCTTAACCTCTGAACCTGGGTCAAAACCACAGAAGCCAACACGTAGCAACAAAAGAGAAGGTGGTTGAGTTTTCGAGAGAGAATGTGTTCTACAAGTTTCGATACCCCGGAGAGGTAGTCATCGATCAGGGGGCTCAATTTACATATCATCTCATTGAGAACCTCATGAGGCAGCACAAAATAAAGCACAAGACTTCCACTACCTATCGTCCTCAAGAAAATGGCTAGGTGGAAGTGAAAAATAGAGACTTGGAGAACATCCTCTCCAAAGTTGTGAGAAGCAGCATAAAATATTGGGTAGAAATATTTATGGAGGCCACTTGGGCTTACAATATGACTTGGAAAACAACTACAGGGTTTACTCCATATGATCTATTTTATGGGAAGAAATATTTTCTTTCCATTCAGTTTGAGCATAACACCCTTAGAATGGTAGCTTAGTTGGAATTGGACATCAAAAAGGAACAACAAGAAAGATTGCTTCAGCTGAATGGTTTGGGTGAATTTAGAATGTAGACCCTCCTTTGCACTAAAGTAATCTAGTTGCAAAGGAATTTTTGGCATGAAAAGCACATCAAAGATAAGACATTTCAGGAACGAGATTGGTATTTTCTCTATGAATCCATATTCAAGGACTTCAATGGAAAGTTAATGACCAAATGGATAGGACCTCATCAAGTTTAAAAATGCCATGAAAATGGGGATGTTCAGATCAGGACCATACATGAGGAGGGGACCGCTCTACTTGTCAATGGTTACATGCTAATGATGTATAAGAAGCCCCTCTCCAAGGCTAAATTTATCAATACAATAACCAAAGAGGTGAATTTGATTGGAAGCTTTATAGTTTCTAGCGCCTAACCTTCCTAGAAAAAAGAGAAAAAATAACGAGGCCTGGATGAAAACCTTTCTAAGGCATCCAAGGCCAACTCTTGCGTTGAAAAATTACATGAGGCAATCCTGGAGCAAAAAAAAAAGAGAAAAAAAGGAAGAAAAAACAGAGGAATACAAGATCCTTGGGTGAAAACCTCTTTGAGGCGCCTAAGGTAGCCTTGTGGGTTGAAAACCTCTCCTGAGGTAGCCCATTTGCCTTCAAAGAAAAAACAAAAAGGACAAAAAAAAAAAAAAACGGAAAAAATCCAAAAGAATTAAATAACACCTATGCACTAACCTACCTCTATTTTATAGGTTGCTGAACATGGACAATATGGACAAAGGGAGAAAAATTCCTTCCATATCTCTCTCTCCTCTACCTATAACTCCATGTCCAACCCCAACATGCATTCCTTCATCCATTTCTACCACCATGTGAGAAAAACTACTTATTTTCTCCTATTCTTTGCAGTGTTGCATGATGTCATAGACTACTACAAAATTTCCTGTAATGCTACAGGAAACCATAAAATGCTACATGAAAGATACCTGAAACTAACTAAGCTCACCTAAGGCTCCCTAACCCTCAAAAAGACATTATTTTTTTTCACCTATGTCTACCATTCCTAACCATCACTCCATCCCATTCACGAAGACTCACTCATCAAACCCTTTATTCTGTCATTGTGAACCAGTTTGGTTAAATACACACACATAAACTTTTCTCTCATGTTCACCTATACTACACCACTCCACCCACATCCTAACACCACCCCTAGAATCCCTACACTATTTTTTCTTCCTTCCTTAGGACAGTTTGAGATCCATAATTATAACAAGACTGCTACAAGAAAATGATCACTTCTTATAGCACATCTGTGCATGCATGAAAATACCTTAGCCACCATCCAGCACATAAAAAAGGCATGAGATGAATGATGAAGATTGATCCTGAAGATAACTAGAAGAATTCAGAAGTGAAGCTACATCAGTAACATCATATTAGTGTCTCGAGGAGGTACCTGCAGAAGACACAACAAGAAAAACAATAAGCACCTCACTCAGAAAATATTATAAAAAAATTACTAGCGACCATCACAGTGCTCCAGATCCCTACATCAAAGGATCCTTCCACCCATCAGCAATCAGGTATGCTCAGGTATGGCTCCCTCACCCTCTCACTGTGCATCATTTGACTAAATGAGTAAATGTTGAGAAAAGAGAGTTTAATAGGAAAAAAGGTGTCTAGTTAACTTGGCCACCCTCAAATAGTTAAAGTGAAAAGTTGGTGGAGTTGCATGCCACATGGAGTCGTCACATCACTTAAGGGAAGAATAACAAGAAGTGAGAGATGTTTACGAGGAAAAAGGGAATGATAGGCTCAACTGGGACCAACGATCCAAATATGGAAACCTTGTGCCAAATCCACATCACCAATACGCTCAAAGCCCCCTCGATTTAGTATAAAAAGTGTACTTTGGCTCATTTCCCCTTTTTCTATCACGCATTTCAAGATCGGTTAACATAGGACAAAGGCAAGAGACACCAAGGAGCTTCGATCCATGGTGGAACTTCGCATGTAGACCATGCTACAGGAAACTTTGCTACTGCTATAGGAAGTTCCAGTGAGGCCAGATAGTGTTAGAAAGTGGAATCCAAGCCACCATCACAGTATATTGGCACCCCAACACCATCCTTCAAGTCAGAGACATCAAAATTTCAGAGGTAAGTGGCCATAACCCCTGTCAAGTTGCAATAATTATCACAGTAATTTGCACACATTCAAGACATAATGCAGTAAATTAAAGGGATGTTTAAAGGAATAGGGGATAAGACCACATATGTGTAAATTTAAAATCTTTGAGGTCCCATATCACATTTCCTTTGAAAACGATCCACACACAACCACCTACCTAACTCAGTCACAAGATGGGGTGTGGGGGGGGTTCAATAGAAGGCAACCCACATACATAAAGAGAATCAAGCTATATCCTCCTGTCATAGGAATCTTCATAAACTATCAGTGGTTTGGGTTCTTCGAGCTCCTCAAGGGGTATGATGATGAAGTGGCTTGAGAGTTTGCAGTAGCCTTGCACTCTCAAGAAAATGATAATGCCACAATAGTGGTAAGAGGACTTGCAATTACCATAACCCCTGAGCTCATCAACAGAGTCACCACCTTACCTCTAGGAGTCAAATGGAGGAGAGAGGATAGAGTCTCTAGTACTGCCTCTAAGAAGAGTTTATTTTTTCCCAATGAGGAATACATTAAATATAAGAATGGGGTAAGAAGGGAAAGTCTACCTTACCCATGGGATGAGGTAGCTTACCATATCATGAAGTATATCTCTTGTGAGGGAATACTAAGTGTGGTATAAGTATATCCCTTTAGGTTTTTGCATGAACCTAGGTTCAAAGGGGATCTAACTTTAGATGAGAGACTGAATATTCTGTATTTCTTCCTCCATTCAATCAGAGATACGAGTTAGAGGGTCAGGGAGAGGAAATATCAACACCTATCTCATCATGGTCTCATTAAACTCATAGTGGGAGATGATCTAAACAAAATCAACATCCCTGTACCTTGGTGCACTTTCATTGACATGGAAAAAGAAGCCTTCATTGGGACACAAACCATCACTCTTGGAGAGACCCCTGCCTCTATGCTTGGAGAAAGGTGCATTAAAGCAGCAAAATAAGGGACTGAAAGGACAGAGGAAGAAGAGGAAGAGGAGGAAATTGACACAGAGGAAGAAGCCTAAGAGGATGTAGGAGTAGAGAATCAAAGTGAAGAGGAAGAAGAAAAAGAAGAAGAATAGAAAGAAGAAGAGGAGAAATAAGAAAAAGAGGAAGAAGGAAAGATAGAAGAAGAGGAGATACTAGACACCAAGGTTACCACTAACATCTTCCCTCAGCAAACCAACCTTCACCAGGGACCACTGAAACGTAAGTCGTTACCCCTTTATTCACTCTAAGCACCCATGTCAAAGAAAAAATAAAGGGGAAGACCCCAATGTATTTCAAGGCCAGGAAAATCAGTAGGGTGAGACAGTGGAGGCCTCAAACTACAACCAAGAGCCCCATCAAAATTGAGGAGTCCACTGACAAAAAAGGAGCAAAAGGTCCAGAGGAGGGAGATATTCAAGAGGTCACTTCACCCAAAAAGACAACTATGACCTAGAACTCCTCAATGTTATCATCCCTAAAACAATCATAATCACCCACAGACCTCCAAGAGGAATAAAAGGAGGTGCAACATGAAAAATATGGTACACTATAATAAATACAGGGTTTGCTACAACAAACCCATACAATACTACAAGAAACTTAGACGTTGCTAGTACAGGAAGAGAAAAATGTCAAGGGAGAAAAGAAAAAGGCACCATTAGAAGGGTAGGATTCCAAAGGTGATGAAAAAGAGGCATAATTTGATGAGGAGGATGTCAAAGTTAAGAAGAAAGAGACAAAAGAGGAGGAACCAAAGGAAGAACCAACCTCTCCAAAAACTATCCCAAAATACATTACAGTAGTTCAACATCCTATCCCACAGTAGAAGTTAAGCTCCTATTATACATTCATTTAAGGAGGGAGTTTGATCCATCAAATTCTCTCCATTCCCATGTTCTATGAGCTAGGAAAAGAGAGAGGGTGCACCGACAAATGGATGTAAATTTCCAAAGCAAGGAATGTGGAAAATGTGGGCATCAAGGAAGAGAAAATCACTAAGATGGGGAGAGATTTGGCTGGTATCAAACTCAGGGAGGAAGTGTTGAAAGAGAAATTGGAAGAGGCACAAGGAGAGAATGTAATATTGAATGGCCAATTGTATTAAAAATACAAACAAATTTCCACCATGGTAGACCTATGTATGGAGGCAATACAACACAGGCATCCCTCAAATTATTATGCCATTTATCTCAAAGAGCAGTGGCTACAATTCCAGATCAAAAATTTGACATCACATGGGTCATTGCCTTTCCAAAATTATAGAAAATTTATTGATTTATGGAGTCAGTCTAATATAGAAGATAGGGCCAAATTGGCATATTTCTACATGCATAATGTCGTCCTAACTGATATGAAGATCTGGGACACAAACTCTAGGTTGGGAGATATGCAACTGATGACCCTAACATCTTAGATGGAAAATGAAGAAGCTAGGGCAGAGGACGTAAAAAAGGTGATGAAAAGGGAAGGAAAAGAACCTCTCCAACCCAGGGCAGAGCTAATCAGCCCTCGAGTGGTCATTAACAACCACCAAATGATAGCCAATGATGTTAGCCTTGCAGACATATATCTCAACACCAAAGCATAGGAAATTGCACATTATGATGACATATCTAGACTACTGGGAGAGGATTGTGTTATGGCATGTTAGAGAAGATGGAATGACCTCCCACTTAGCCTAATAAACTTGGAGTATCATACTCCAGACATATTGATAGCTGCCCTAGAAAGAGCACCCCTCTACAAAAGAGCTATGCAAACAATGAAGATCAAGTGGTTTGTGTTATAGCATCATTTTTCACCCGCATGTGATTCATGATTGTCTCTTTGGCCTTGGGCACCCATTCCCACATACTTGAATAAAAGTTCATAAAAAACAGTGTTTCAAATCCCATACGCGGGTATGCCTAGAATTTTCCGTGTGTATACGCGAGTCCAGAGATACTTGTCCGCATATGTCATTAAAATCATTAAAAAATATATAAAAATCCCTATTTTTGAGGCTGGGTTGATGGTTATTCCAGTAATTCAACCACCCCAGCCCATGGCCAACTGTTTCCAACTGATTGAAACTAATTTTAGGGAGTATAAAAGCCCCTCATATGCATGGCCTAAGGGAGAGAGAAAAAATTATAGACATTATACTCTGTTGGAGCCCAATTCAAGTCGGATTTCCCGTGCCTCCTTCACTTCCCAGATTTTTATAGGAAACCCTTGTTTCCTGGAGATGTTCATCAGCTTATATGTCATCTCGTGTGCACAAGTCTTGAAAGATTCCTAGCGAGGCAAGGGCGGGACGGATCCAGACGATGGTCTGTTCGAAGATCGTGGAAGGATTCAGGTGATCTCTCCACCTTTCTATTACTGTACATGTTGTTCGTAATGAAGAAGAACCATCTTGTTCCTAAATTCGCGTGTTAATATCTACTTGCATATGTGAAAAGATTTTTAATTAAGCATTTATTATTGTTTATATGATGTTTCACATGGATTACATTGACATTTAGGAGAGATATATGCTATACAACTAGATTTTCGTGCACGTTTCTTCTTGGTTTTTAGGTTGAAGTGGAAGAAGGGTTGTTGGGGGTTTGGACCCCGCGGATCTACAACAAACTTAGGACCTATGGGTGAGTTCTACAATCGATAATATCTAGTTTTTAGTGTACAAGTGTGGTTCTGTGAGTCCTTCTTGAATAGCATGCCCTGATCTGTGGAGGTTTTGACCCAACGACCTCTAGGGAGTTATTTCCCGAAACAGTTTGGATTAAATTTGAGTCTATCTTTGCTACTATGACTAAGTGAAGAAAAAGATAAAACTAAGGAGCACAAGGAATGCGGAGGAAGCAGAAAAGACTACAGGGTTTTACCCACCTAAAGGGACTCCTTCCATGATACATTGGGATGTCATAGAAGCCACAAGGGATCTAAATGAAATTAAGAAAGAGGATTGAGTTGCTCAAAGGATGAGCAACAATTTGGTAGGGGGGTGATGATGAGCACCATCATTAGGTATATATTAATGGGTTAATTGTCACATTTTTAGCTTAATTATTCTCTCTCTCACACATTTAATTGCATTTTGTCATGTCTTGGTTAATGACAATGGTGCATTAAGGGTTATCATGATTCGATGCCTAATATGGTTTAAATGTATGAAAATCAAGGGAATAATGCCATTTTTGAGAAACATTACATAATCAGGGCTCGGGGTAGACAACAAGGAGTGATTATAGGAGGGCTAACCACCTTATTAACTCCTAAAGGAAACCAATATATCTTCAATATTATCCTCCAACAATTCAAAATCAGAGGAAGACAATCAATTGAATGATCAAAGGGAGCCAAGCTCCACTTCTCTCGAGTTCCAAGGGAAAAAATACCTACTTTTTAGGGAGTTGTTGCTAGCTACCCTCTAGCATAAATAGGCTAGAGCAAGAGCTCACTAGGATTCGAATTTTGGATGTAGCTAGAGCACTCTTGGATTTTGTATTAGACATTTATGACTTAAATTGTTCATGTAAAAGACTCGTTATGAAATAAAATGAGCATTTGGTTTCTTCTCCACTCAGTTAATTTCATGGATCTGAGCTTGTGGGTTAGGGCCCAATCCATTAGCCTCGGTCTCTCTTTTATACATGTGCTTCTCTTGTATGTTTCAGTATTTGATTTCTTTCATTTCATGTTTGGTAGCATATAAAACATTAAAACTATGTGCTAAGCCTCCCTCTCTCACCTCTTCCATTAGAGCTTGAGGAGGAAGGTCTACCACCACCGACCAAATATCTTTTTAGTTTATAGTTTCTTGGAAAAGCTAGATAGTTTTACTTTTCTTATCATCAACATGTTGTAGGTTTGGAGGTAGATTTTTGTTTCAATTTCATAGGTATGTTTATTTATATTCAACTCATCGTTTCCACCATTTTTATGATAAGTTTTTCAATTATTAATGCATGAATAGGTATCTTGATTGTAGGTTGGGATAGAGCAGCAAAGAAGGACCCCTTCAGCAGCATCACCTTTAGTCTTCACCCTTCATCAACCACTTTCTATCCAAGTCACCTACCACCCTATTTTGAGGTCTCCATTACATCACCGAGAGAAACCTTATGGGTTCAAGACAAGATTTTTGAAGAGCTTTGAGCTTGGCCAAGGGGTTGGCTACCCTTCATCTACGAGGATCCACCTTTCCCCCACCTCTGCCAACCTTTTTCTCATCATTTCTAGCCTCAAACTCCTCTCGACCTGTAGCCTGCTTTTCAGGGCATCTTGTAGCACTACAAGAAATCTTGTAGCAGCTTCATGTAGTAGTGCTAAAAACACTCCCCTCTAGCCCAAAATAATTCTTCCACCTCACCTAAGGCTAGCCAAGCTACCAATAGACCTTCATTGCCGAGCCTTTGATCTAGGGACCTTCTTAGACCACCCAAGCACCTCCTTCTTTTGCTGCAAAACAAATTCATTTTGAAGTGTGATTAGTCCATTGCAAGATGCACAATTAAACACAATAGTTAAGCATAAGTTACATAGGAATTATTTAGTCATTGATTATGCATCTGTGCTCTAGATTAGTTTCCTTTTCAACAATTCAATTTAGTAATCTAGATTATGAATGCAACTTAGTGTAATTTCCTTTTCTTACATTATCATAAGTGTGAATATTTCTCTCTTGCAAATAGATAGATGAATTAGTGTGATCTATAGTTGTTTCTTTTCTTGTTTATAAAGTAATGGTTATGATCTATTTCTAGTCTTAGATTTCATTTAGAAGTGTGACGAACTTCCTTTCCTAGAAGTAACCCTAGTATTAGCACCTCATTGTAGAACTAAGATGAGGATGGCATGAGTAGAACTCATTTGTTATGCATATATCACTTTCACCTCCAAGTTTGTATGAACCCCAGGTTGATAAAGTAAAGTTGAGTAGCTAGGACTCACCAAAGTAGAAAATTAATATTACAATTAAAAAATTGTAACCATTTCTCCTTTACGTAAATTTTGAACATTTCCATTTACATAAAGTCAAATGTGCCCCATAGCAGTGATTTATAGGTCAATGACCCTAACATCTTAGATGGGCAATGAAGAAGCTAGGGCAGAGGATGTAAAAAATGTGTTGAAAATGGAAGGAAAAGAGCCGCTCCAACCCAGTGCAGAGATAATCAGCCCTAGAGGGGTCATTAACAACCACCAAATGATAGCCAATGATGCCAACCTTGCAGATAAATATCTCAACACCAAAGCATAGGAAATTGCACATTATGATGACATCTCTATACTACTGGGAGAGGAGTGTATTATGGCATGTTAGAGAAGATGGAATGGCCTCCTACTTAGCCTAAGTAACTTGGAGTATCATACTCCAGACATATTGATAGCTACCCTGTTAGAAATTTACCGGAGAACAAATAATAAATTTACCGACAGGAATAATAATCATGAAAAATAACCAACAACAAATCACATAAATATAAACACAAATATTTAACCGAGAAAACCCCAAACTCCAGGGAAAAACCCAACCAATGAAATTTCATTAAACATTGGCCAAAACCCTGGCCAATCCGGCCAAGTGAGCCTTCACCACTCACCTCTAGGCCTGCATTACAATGAAGTATTCCCAGCCTTTTATAGGCTCCATTACATGCAATACCATGGGCTAAAACCATGGGTGCACAAAACCATGTGCCCCAAAAGCACTACTATTTACCCTAGTCAAATTTGACTATATCCTGAGTCAAGTTTACCTAACAATTCCCCCCTTAAACTTGACTTGGGGATTATTGACTAAATCCACCCAAACCTGCTAGATGAGACAACCATGCTCACTCTAGCTCTTCCCCCCTCAAATTTTTACCCAGGGTGATTGTAAAATTGACGTCCCTCCTATCACCTAGGTCTAACCCAGGCTTTACCAGTGATTATCCAGGGGTACGCATGCCATACCAGGTCTTACAGCAGTATGCCCATTTACATGTAAAATTAACTCCATTATAATAATATTTTTTTTTTGTTTCATTGTTGCTATTTGTACATATGAAATCAATGTCCATATAAAAAGAACCCATCTACCGGATTACATGGGTCACCAGCCTCTGTAACCGCTAGTCCTCTAGGAGTTCTCTTCATATACATGGTTCATCAATTAATTAATCCACGTGCAAACATCCTCTCATCTTTGAATTTCTCGGACCAAATTCTTATCATTGCTAGTCGCCAGATCTGAGCTGTGGCAGCACCATTGTTCTCTTTATCCATTGAGAAACCCTCCATGGAATTCCCCATGGAATCAATCAATTGGATATTTCCTATTTCCTAGAAACACCATGCTCCATATGGCCAGATTTGCAAAAGGGTGCATTTATTTCTCCATTCACAAGCCAATAAAACCCTTGGCTACAAAAGCGTCCCTCTGAAGCCAAATATGGCTCCGATACCATTTGTTAGAAATTTATCGGAGAACAAATAATAAATTTACCGAGAGGAATAATAATCATGAAAAATAACCAGCAACAAATCACATAAATATAAACACAAATATTTAACCGGGAAAACCCCAAACTCCGGGGAAAAACCCAACCAATGAAATTTTTAACAATGATCAATAAAATTTCCCAGTTAATCCCAAGCTTCACTAGCCTTCACTACTTCACCCTAGGCTCTATTATACCATATTCTCACTTTATAACCTCTATTACATGCACACTGGCTAAAACCATGGGCACAAAACCACATGCCCCAAAAGCACTAAAATCAACATGTTAGCACACATTGTGAGGCTAAAATGGTCACTGGTATAAGCCTGCCTGGTGAGGGTCAAAAGAGTCCTGTCACTGAAAAACCCAACGTCACCATGTATGGCGTCGCCTTGTACATAGGTGTTGTGGTTTCTCAGCTAAACCGTCACCAACAACACTCTAAAGTGACCGACAGTGACCGTCACTATTTCACATATGCCAGCGGGTGACGATAACAGCCTTCGTCACCAAAAATTGAACGTCACCAAAGGTGGCGTCGCCGAAAGTATAGGTGTTGTGGTGACATTCAAGGTCCGTCATCAATAATGATTTATAGTGACGAATAGTGACCGTCACCATTTCATATGAGCAATGGTGACGGACAATAGCCTCCGTCACCAAAAAACTGAACGTCACCAAAAGTGGCGTCGCCGAAAGTATGTGTTGTGGTGACATTCAAGGTCCGTCACGAATATTAATTACAATGACGGATAGTGACCGTCACCATTTCATATGAACAGCAACGATTTTTTTTGATGGACCTTTCATGGCCGTCACTATTGGTGCATATATATGGTGACGTTCATTGACCGTCACCATAAACGCACTGGTAACATCAAAGTCCATCACGAATAATGACTATAATGACAAACAGTGACCCTCACCATTTCATATAAACAACAACGATTTATGGTGACGGACCTTTAATGGTCGTCACTATTGATGCATATATATGGTGGCGTTCGTTGACCGTCACCATTTCATATTTTGGTGAGGGTCGAAAAGTCTCACCACAAACTCATTGGTGATGGTCAAAAGAGCATCCGTCACCAAAAACTGATCTTCGTCATTCCCTATATATGAATATCAGGGCACGATGGAATCGAACCACCAACCTCCTGCTTGTAAAGCAGGTGCTCTTCCATTGAGCT